>JAQMYM010000036.1:28268681-28286893 GCA_030014255.1 Parauchenoglanis ngamensis | reverse complement strand
AGTGTGTGTGTATATATATATATATATATATATATATATATATACACACTTTGCATGTTGGCTTTTGCACATTTTTCACATGTGAGTTGATAACGTGATTCATTCCTTTTCCCACGTGGTCTGTTTACGCTTCATTCATTTTAACCTATGATTTCGTTTTCACGCGTGATTTGTTCACACGCTTCATTCATCTTAACCTATGATTTTTACATGATTTGTTCGTTTTCACACGCGAGTTGTTTATAGGCTTCGTTGATATTTTTTTATCACGTGATTTGTTTACACGTTTCATTTCGTTTCACCTCAATTTTTCCCGTATTCGCATGATGCCATGTGTATGACTTCCAAAGACAGGACATTGAAATGCACGTTTTTAACACGCCTATTACTCACATCAATGCCCGTGAAATGACACGAAGCAAGATCTAAAAATAAGTGATTGTGGTAGCTGGACAACTTGGTCTCGCTGGTCATCTTCAGAAACCTGCAGCTGTTTATTTGTGTCACTATGAGGTTAGTGTTTCAGCTCTTAGAGCCAGCAGCTGCTAATCTCATGCTTTCCACAATAGTCCACACACACACTAAACACTGTAGTGTTCTCTTACATGTCAGTCTGATCATCTTTTCACTGAACTCTGCGACCACAGCCTGGAGATGGATCACGCCGGAGTCTCTCTGCTTACCGGAGTCTCTCTTCTTCTAGTCGGTGAGTTCTGTCTGGTCCCTGTTTGAACATTTACCTTCTGAGCAAAAGTGAATCCCTTGTTTTTATTTCTAGGCATGCAAATGTACAGTATAGTATCAAAGGCAAAATCTATTATAGTTAGGCCTATAGCACTCCATCATCATTTAATAACGTCTAGAAACGTCGAAATCATGTGCAGTTCAGATTTTCTTAGGGAATTGTTTCAGTGATTGTTGTAAATTGTTTCGCGGTGCTCTTGTAAATGTAATGTTTTGTGTCTGTTTGTTGTTGCTAGGGCTGAAAGAATTGCAAGAAATGAAATAAACATAATACTGTACATATTCTAATAACATGTCAGAGAAGTTGCTGTATAGACCTGTGTGTCCGGTTCCATTTGTTCAGATCACATTATTGAAGAAGAAGAAGAAGAAGTCTTTATTTGTCACATATACATTACAGCACACTTTTCTTCTCGTATCCCAGCTTGTCAGGAAGCTGATGGCAGCACTGGAGCAGAGAGGGCTAAGGGCCTTACTCAGGGGCCCAACAGACTTGCTGGGACTTCAACCCCTGACTTTTCTGATCGGTAACCTAGAGCCTTAACCGTTGAACCACCACTGCCCTATATTACTATTTACATTTAATATTGAATCAATATTGAAACGCTGAAACGTGTCTGAATGCTGTGCTAATTTTTTAAAGACTGCTCCGAATGGCCGAGGAATCACAGCAATGCGGCGTACTCGCGTTTCATTGACAGGGGCATGTGCTTCATGTTTCTAATTCTGGTCTCCGGCACACGCGCACTTTAACTCCTTCATTATTCGAGGGTTTCTACGTTTTCAGGGCCTCCTTTTATCACACTACACACCACAGGAAACGGTTGTGAGGATATATAGGGAGGGTTTTGTATGAGCTTCTTTCTCACCAATGAAACAAAATCCACCTTTGCATGATACGTTTCTGAAATCCTCAAGGTGTTCGCGATCTACATCCTTGAAATGTTGACTGTCTTAGAAATGTAGTATTTTGTTATATTAACTGCAAGGATGCGTAAAGAATCTGGAAATTCAAAAACATTTCCAAATTCACCGCATGAGCAGCAGATATATTAATATACGTATTTTTAGAAAGAGTAAATTGTTTTAAATGTTAGAAAACATTTTTAAATTCCTCATGCTACAGGTAAATAGGTTGTCTTGTTGTCATCATCAGCTCGCTTCCGGAAACAGCGCTGACTGATTTCCAGATGCCTCCTTACTCCCTACTGTGGTTTGCATAAGTATTCCCCCCCTTTAGGGATTTAACCTGATAAAAGGATTTAACCTGAACTGTATGTCATGAATGTATCCCGTTATAGAGGGTTGGAAGTGGAATACTGAAAATGATAAAAAGCTGTAACTGCATAAGTATTCACCCCCGTTGTTGTGAAACCCCTAAATAAGTTTCAGAAATGTCATTATTAGTTGAATGGATTCGACCTGCGTGCAAGTACAATGTGATGTGGTGTCAGTATAAATATAATTTCTTGGAGAACATCACTGAAGAAAGAGCATCGTGAAGACCAAGGAGTTATCAAAGCAAGTCCAGAACCAAGTAAATCGGTTATTAATAAATGGAAAGATTATGACACAAGAACAACGTTCACCAAAAGCCGTGTAAGAGGAGATCAGTCAGAGAAGCAACCGTGTGTGCAAAAAGAGCAACCATGTGTGCAAAAGTCCATGTAAATTTTTTAGTGTGTAGTGCATTACAGGTCCATCAGTGAGCTTTTCTGTCTTTTCTTTCACGTGAATATATTGATGTGAAACCTTCTGAGAGAAGTCTGTGGTCGAACTCAACATATGATCCTTAGTTATGTAACAAGTGGCCAAAATGAAAGGTCACATCAGGGGCATCTGGTATAAATGAACAGCCAGGACTAACCCCCTTCTGTATTTTGAAGATAAAGACATCAGTATACTGTAAGATTTCCTTTTTGCTGTCCATTTTGGATTATTAACGAATATCATCGGAAGGTGGATTTTTGTGGAACTTCGTCAGGTGGAACAGGTGAAAGGTGGAACAGCACCATCGGCGACGGCTGTGAGAAAAATATATATGAAATGATATGAAGATACAAAGTTCTTTCTAGCCCAAACTGTAGATCCAATCAGCCAATCAATGTCAGGTGATTACACTGATTGACACGCCCCCTAGATTTCATCTCCATATATGGGCTGAAATTCAAAGTATAAAGGTTTTTTTTTTTTTTTTTTTTTTTGTCAGAGCCAGTAGAGCATTTGAAAACAATATGAGAAATCGCAAATGTACAGTAGCTGCCTTTAAGTCTCTGTTTCAAATCATTCTTATTACGTCATCGATGAGGCCTTGTGATTTAATCACATAGATAGATATTAGCTTCTAATCTAATGTATTATATGGACCAGCTATCATCCTCGTATCACTGACATGAACTCTAAGAACATCTGTAGCAAAGATAGAGATGGAGGTGAAGTGGTAATGTAAGCGGTAAACTGAACCAAGAGATGAAAAAGCTCATACTGGTATTCCAGTCACTGCAGATGGTGTGTTTGGACGTGTCATGTGCAGATGCTTGTCTCTGTCAGGACTCATCTCTGCTGTGTGGCTGTATATTTGCTTTTGTCGGACAGTGTGGATGCTTTAGAGTATCTCAAACTATTTGTGTATGTTGTAGGTCTAGGTCCAGGTCCAGGTCAGTGCTCTCCTGATGAGACGAGACTGGTGAACAATCTGTTTACAGGCTATAACAAGGTGGTCCGTCCCGTCAACCATTTCAGGGACACTGTGCAGGTGACGGTCGGGCTGCAGCTCATCCAGCTCATCAGTGTGGTAACTCTGCACCTCTCGCTGCTCGTTTTCAGGAATTCCTGTACACAAATCCATAAAGCAGTTACACAATTCACTGTATATAGGTGCAGTGGGGTTTTTTTTTCTCTTCCCGTGGTGCTTGAAGTTGACAGACACTTTAAAAAGCTTCTCTGTGGCAATAGTACATTCCTCAAGTGCAATTTTTAACATGGAAATCTATAATAACCCTAGTAGATAATAATCCATGTATATTTCTTGTTTATGTCTAGATCATTAACATGTCATGCATGTCTGTTTTTAAATTTAAAATCACTTTTCAGACTTCATTTCTTTCCATATTTTGATTGATATTTTACAATTCACTCACTTGATTTTTTAATCAATTCATTCCTCGTTACAGTTTATGCCAGTCATGTCATTCTATTGTACACCACCATGACTGAACTTCAGCAGCGTTACATTTGGGGCATGTGCTTCCCTGATTATTCTCTGGATATGAAAAGTGATAATAAACAGATTATACATTCCCCTCCAGACCTTTTATCTCCTTAAATTGTTAAGAAATGATGAGGAAACAGGCCATTATTGGCCATGAAACTGTTTTTCTGTCAACTTGTCCCATTACTTTTGAACCTGTGGAATTGGAGGGCCTGTGTAAAACATGGCTGTAATTCCTAAACGGTTAATGCAATATTTTTGTTAAAGCCCATGAGTTAATGCTGAAAGTCTTCACTTCAATCACATCTTGATGGCTCCTTTTCAGATCAATTGTGGTGGTGTACAGAGGCAAAATTACCAAAACTGTGTCACCATTCATTTTTAAATACCATTTATCTCTCCATTTACCTGTCAGCTTGTCATCGTGTATTCTTGTGTAATTACACACACCGTATCAGGATTTACTCTGATCTGTCTCTCTTTCTCTCTTCCTGTCTCTTTTATTTTATTATAATCACATATTCACATTCTGTCTCTCTTTCTTAACCCACAGGATGAAGTTAATCAGATTGTCACCAGTAACGTGCGTGTCAAGCAGGTCTGTGTGTCTTTCCATGTCCTGCTGAAAGTCGCTGTCCTAACTCTCTTATCACACGCGTATGAGTCTACTCGAGTTTGGCTTTTACTTAAAAGGTTAGATGATTTTCCTCTAACAGTATCAAGATCAGAGAAGTCAAAAGCCACGTCAGTCCCACAGACAGATCAAAGATGCCTAACCAGATAAAGCGCCTGCGTCTGCGACTATTAAAGGCTATTACAGGTCGATATTAATGCACTCGTTCTAATATGTTATTGTTTCTATAGTAACAGCTCATTCACAGGGACTTTTATGAAAGACACGTTTAGAGACTCCACATTAATACGTTTTAGTTTTAAAACGAAAGCAACCTCCATCCGGATGAGCGTTCCAGCTCTGTATCAGAAGTAATCTACATCCATACTAAAACGCCTGAAAAAGCATTTCACATGACCGTTCTCGTACGCTGAGCGTGCATGTGCTGGTATAAACAGGAAGCAGATTGTCTACTCTGTAGTTGGTTGCCTAGATGCAGATGCATGCAGGCAGTTGTAACATTATAAAATGCAGAATTTAACTGAACAACAGCTGCTAGCAAAGATAACAAGAGCAGCAAGGCTTGTAATTCGTTATCCATGCTGCATTCACCACTGGTAGTCGAGGCTGGTGCGGTTTATTTTCTTTTGAAACAAAAAAAGGATCACGTGATAGGAGCGTGACGAATCAGGAAAGGATATGTCATGACTGATAAGACCCAATCAGGAAGCAAAAGTGGGTGTCGGTGTCATTGTTTCCAAAAGTCTCCGTTTTCCCTCGCCCACACTAAAACAGAGTAGTAAGATCGCCAGGGATAATAGTGCGGACATAGCCAACATTAAAACACATTAGACAGGTGGTATGTTGTTCTTACTTAATGACAATTGTGATTATGGGTGAAATGCTGTGGTATAAGAAGAATAAAACACTTCAGGTCTTGCTGTTATTGGAAAATATACAGTACTTCTGTGGGTAACAGTAGCTCCGCTTCATCATACCAATCTGTCATCGATAGTTTTCTAATACCAGCATGTCTCCAAGGGTTTTATTCTGTACTTGTCATGTACTGACTATAATTAGATCGTTAAAATTGTATGATTCTGAAAATATGCCGCTGATTAGTGTTCTCGCTTGTCAAATATTTGTTTAAAAATCCTCAGTCATTCCTGTACTGCTGGAAACATAAATAAATTCTTTCTACCAGTTTTGCAAATGAGGATAAAAAGAACATCATGTGTACAAAATAATATTAAAGTAACAAAATTTGGGAACATATTCAGTTACATGTGAATACAAACAGGCAACATTTAATGATCAAATTTTCTCTTCACCTTCATTTGATCACGCAGGCTTTTTTGTTTTGTAAGAAATAAAACGAAACGGTAAGAATGACCCATTCTTTCCAAACATGAACAAAGCAGCGAGTAAAAGATTTGAATCAAACAGAATTGAATCATTAAAAAGAATCATTTTGCATCAGTTTGCAGCAATAAATGAAGCGGAAATGTATTCATTTGTGGTAGATAAAGTGTGACGCATAACATTTAAAATTTTCTTTCCCCTTTTTCATTCAGCAATGGAAGGATGTGAATCTGAAGTGGAATCCAGACGACTACGGCGGAATCAGGAAGATTCGAGTTCCCTCCTTTGACATCTGGAAACCAGATTTGGTGCTTTATAACAAGTAAGCAAATGTTGGATTTCTGTACACTCTCAAAGAGGACACATAGAAAATGTTGCTTCTAGTATATATTGCTAAAGAATGATGTATTCTCAGTTTTTCATAATGAGACTATATTGTGCGTTTTGCTACTATTATACTGTATTTTCCATTAAATGCAAAAACTGACCTTCGGGTCAATGAGCATGCATGTGGAGTGATTGGGTGTGATTGTGTGTCGCAGTGCTGACGGAGACTTCGCCATTGTGCATGAGACAAAGGTCTTGCTGGAACACACCGGGTTGATCACATGGAATCCCCCAGCCATCTTTAAGAGCTACTGCGAGATCGTTGTAGTTTACTTCCCTTTTGACCAGCAGAACTGCAGCATGAAGCTCGGTATATGGAGCTACGACTACACGCTGGTTTTCATCAACCCGGTATACACACACACACACACACACACACACGTACACACACACGTACACACATACACACACACAGCTGAATGTAAACACACACGTCACCTTTCACATAAACAAACAGATGTTGAAAAGCGATTTCTATAGAAGCATTTAAGCGGTTTATGGATAAATGATATTGATGTAATGCCATTGCCACATCTACAAAAAAAAAGTATCGGCAAATCAGCTTAAAGGCAGGGCAGGTAATATTGGGGAAACCAGTAAGAGTATACTCGATACTCGAACCAAAAAATCCCACTGCCCCCCTTCAGCCCTCACTACAAAGTTGCTCCTCCAAGGCACTTGAATGCGCACTGCCTGACTACTGCTGGAGTCCACAAGAGCGTAGCACATCATGCGTCTTTCACATGTAAGCAAACCTCTAAAATGATAATAGTTAATATAAACAATGAATATGGTTATGGTTATTGCTCACAGCTGTTGACTAGCTCGCTAGCTTTAGCAACATGTCTGCAATATGTCTGCCTAGTCTTGTGGAAGATTTCGCTCACATGCACTGAGTGCACAGGCAGGTGGGCCATCCAATCATTTCATTTGGACTGAATGAAATTGGACAGGCTTTTTACAGCCCTGCGACTGCCACAGATGACCTTTTTTTGATTATGAGAGCATTTGATTAATTCATTGCTGTCAGGATGTAGAGAGAATTTCTAGAAATTTAACAAAACAAAATGCTCCAAAAAATTACCTGCCCTGCCTTTAATATGTCAATATTCAGCTGACAAAAAGAGCTGACTCAGAGGGCTGACTCGAAGAGCTGACTCGAAGAGCTGACTCAGAGGGCTGACTCAGAGGGCGACTCAAAGGGCTGACTCGAAGAGCTGACTCAGAGGGCTGACTCAGAGGGCTGACTCAGAGGGCTGACTCAGAGGGCTGACTCAAAGAGCTGACTCAAAGAGCTGACTCAGAGGGCTGACTCAAAGTGGTGATAAAAAGAGCTGACTCAAGGACCTGACTCAAGAGCTGACTCAGAGGGCTGACTCAAAGGGCAGACTCGAAGAGCTGACTCAGAGGGCTGACTCAAAGAGCTGACTCAGAGGGCTGACTCGAAGGGCTGACTCAGAGGGCTGACTCAAAGAGCTGACTCAAAGGGCTGACTCAAAGAGGCTAACAGAAAACTGACTCAAGGTCTGAAATATGACAGTATATAATATTACAGAACGTTTATGCATATTTAGAGAGAATGAAAACTCCAACTTAAAAAAAACATAATTTAGACTTTTAATGATTAATATCTTACATCTGTTTTTGAACTTGAGGTACCATGTAGGCTGCAGAAAGATCTGTATCTCAACATTTTTCACTTTTAATTTTGCCAATTTTTAAAAAATCTGCTTCAGGCAAATCTAAAACATTGTAAAAAATGTAGTAGCTGTACAAAGGAATTTCAAACGTAATATGTGGCAACTACACGTCAGTCATCCTCCCCCCACTTGAGGGAAGTAAGGGTTGAGAAATGCTGTATTAACATAAACCGTTTGATTATTTTGTTCGAAAATATACAAACCTGGTGTGTGTCTGTGTGTGTGTTTGTGTTTAGGACAGCGACCGTCCAGACCTCAGTAACTTCATGGAGAGCGGCGAGTGGGTGATAAAGGACTACCAGGGCTGGCAACACTTGGTTAAGTATGCATGTTGCCCAAACACATATCTGGACATCACCTATCACTTCCTGATGCTTAGACTGCCGCTGTACTTCATCGTGAACGTCATCATCCCCTGCATGCTCTTCTCTTTCCTCGCTGGCCTTGTCTTCTACCTGCCCACTGACTCGGGTAACTCTGTGTGTTGGTGTGTGTATGAATTTCACAGGAACATCTCAGTCCTGCTGCATAGTGCTCAGTTATCGAACTTGTGTGTGTGTGTAGGTGAGAAGATGACCCTCAGTATCTCTGTCTTGCTGTCTCTCACTGTGTTCCTCCTGGTGATCGTCGAGCTGATCCCGTCCACCTCCAGTGCCGTCCCGCTCATCGGCAAATACATGCTCTTCACCATGATCCTCGTCATCACCTCCATCATCATCACCGTCATCGTCATCAACACCCATCACCGCTCTCCCAGCACACACACCATGGCTCCCTGGGTCCGTAAGGTATGACAAGTCAGATCAAATAATACATTTTAAATGTATAAAACTCCCCTTGAGTGCTAAAACATGATTCACAGTGTTATAGATAAAAGTATTCGAGATAGATTTCTTAATACGGATCTAAACTATGACTTTCTCACTACTTTAGTAAAAAGTAATCATTTAGATATTGTTTTTACACAGGAGCTCAGGTTGGGGTCATGAATCTCAATTCACATTTAACACACAAATGATTAGTGCATAGCGATGTGTTATGCTAGCTAGCTAGCTAGTAATGTAGGAGAATGGGATTTCGTACAGTTGTTAGTTCAGGGCTGTTTAAAATATACAGAGCAAACAAAAAGCACTTTGTGTTTTTTATGATTTCTTTGCTATGTAGTATAAAGGTACTTGTGTTCTCTACGCACAAAACAACTTATCATACTTCTCTGTGCTAGCGAGAATTAGCTTTGCCAAAGCTAGCTTCCTTACACAATTGTCATGCCATGTAGAGGGTTCGTCACTATCTATTGGTATTTGAAGATTTCTTTGTCAATGATTTGGATGCAAAAAGGAACAACGATAGCACTAGTTTATATTTAATAAATGACCGTCCAGAGTAATTTTTGTTGCAGCAGGAGGTACATGGCTAACCATGGTAGCGAACAGGAGTGGATAATGGGGCGTGTTTTAATTTGCATATTTAATAGGCCCTTGTAATCAATGTGGTTATGGTAATAGTTTGTTCTGTTTTGTTTTGTTTTTTAACTAAAAAAATGCTATATTTAGTAAAAATCTGAGGATTATGAGTATTCCTGTACAAATGGATATATATTTCTGTACTGTTCCTGAAATCACTGTGTTCCCAATTTAAATCTGAGCATTCTCTCTCCATGCCGCAGATCTTCATCAATACCATTCCGAAGTTCATGTTCTTCTCCTCCATGAAGCGGCCGTCTCAGGAGCGGAAGGACAGACACGATTTTCCCGGTGACTTCGACATCTCGGAGATCTCTGGAAGACCCGTGTCCACCTCCGTCACGTTCCAGTCGCCCATCATCGAAAACCCAGAGGTGCAGAGCGCCATCAAGGGCGTCAAATACATCGCTGAGACCATGAGGGGTGACGAAGAATCCAACAATGTAACAGCAATCTTTCTGTTCCTCAATTTCTCTCTATTTTTTTTTTATTTGCACATTGCCTTTTCTTCCTCTTCTTCTTCTCCTTTTTTGTTTTTTTTTCCCCAGAATGATAGATTTTAGACTTGCCCAAATTTTGACCTCAGTGGAATTTCCCCATGTTCACCAGTTAATCCTCTCATCTCTAGCGCTTCCTCTTTTGATTATCTCTCATTCGTTCTTTCTCTCCCTGTCTCGTCCAGGCTGCCGAGGAGTGGAAGTTTGTGGCCATGGTGCTGGATCACATTCTGCTCTGCGTGTTTATGGCCGTGTGTATCATCGGCACGATAGGGGTCTTCGCCAGACGCCTCATAGAGCTCAACACGCTGTAAGCAGGAAATCGCCCGAAGGCCTGAAATGAAGCCAGGGGCTGGAGTTTAGCACCACCCCCATCTCACAGCTTTCTGCTGGGCTGCGCTAGCAACGACGTCTGCTCGGATCGGATGCTAAAGGCGCGCTGAGCCTAGTTTACTCCTGAAAGCTCAGAGATACGCGTAATCTTGTCCGAGTCATGATAATTTTCTCCGACTAACACATTTTAAAGGAAAAATCCACCTTTAAAGACATAAATCTTAAACTTTATATATGGGCATGATCATTAAAAGTGTGCAAGATGTAGTTTGCAGTATTTTTAGTATAAACTTCTTTTGTCAGCATGTTGGCTGATGCAGCGGCGCTTTATTGCTTTTGTGTGTCCGGCTCTCTCGCCTCCTAATGCTTATGTCATTTCACAAACTAGCCTTAAAGCCTCATTGCCTTCGAGAACTTTCAGTCCAACGTCTCTACTACGTTTGCGCTGGATGTCTCATTAAAATGACCTTGAACTTCACTGAAAAATGTCAAGTGAGTAAGGAAACTCTTGCTTAATTGTGTCCATCGAAATCTTTTCTTCCAATTAAACCGCCTGTCACGTCATGGCTGCACACAACCGCTAGCTTCTAGGAATCGTAAAAAAAAATACAGCACCGATTGCTAAACATGTCGCTAATATTTCAAAATAAATGTGCTTCAGGGTGGACTTTTCTTTTCACAGAGCAGTATCTTTCTTTTCTCTTGGTTCATTGGTTTCAGTTGTATTTATCTGCAGTTCTAGGTATCGTGTTGAGCACAGAAATGTCACCTGTTCAGTCTGATCTGAGAAATAAAGGCATGTGAAGGTGCCTGAAGCAGATGAATGTGCTTTGTGTTGATATACTGTGTAAAGTTATTTTACATTTCTGGTTCTGGTTTGAATATTCATAGGTGACACACAATTAGTGATGACACTCAAAGATTGTTTCATTCTCTGTACAACTCTTTCTCTATCAACTATCTTTTCTTCTTCTGTGTTTTGAAAATCATTGACTTTTCAATCTGTGTAATGAAAAACAAGCTGCAAATGAACTGCCTTAGGATTTTAAAAGGCAGATATGGAAAATGTATTTCTCTTTGCACAGAAACGTGGCTCTTTTACTGTTTATTATGTTTTAGGAGTTTGACCAGTGCTGATGTGAAATGCCCGTTTGCATGTATGTATTTGTAATGTATTATTATCATTCTTATACTCATTAGTAAGTGTATAGTCCAGTTGAACAGGACAGTGGAGAGATTTTTAATTTTGTAATGTGATTTTAATGACATGTCATGAATGGGGTGAAAGGTCACACTCCAGAATGAAACTTTCCACTGTGTGTATTCGGCATTATTTCTTGCTGTTTTCTTTTAAATATGTCCTTTTTATATACATTCATTTTTCACATGACAGCATGACTAGATTTGAGTCATGTCATTAATGCAAACTGGAAAGTGTGTTTTAATTTTCCCATTTGACTACGAGCTTGCGTGAGGCTCGGATTTCTTTTTTTCTTTTTATTAAAATTGACCATCATGACTTCCACAGTCACACTGCTTCCTCGTTTTTAACTAAAAGGTGTGAAGTGTGTTTGGATGGGGTTTGTCATCTGACATCCTTCTAGATTTCGTGATGTATTTTATATTTTATATTGTTTCACATGTTCATTGCGTCACATGACAAAAGTTATCAGAGCAACACCAGAGACTTGAAATCATCATACACACGAATGGTTAGACTGCAAGGACTTTCCTTTGATATTTACGATGTGACAGAGGAGTCGGAAGCTTAAATCACTTTAACGCTCTAGGTGAACGAATACATGTTTAATGTAAAATGTTTTAACAAGTTTATGAATGTTTTTTGTTTCTTCTTTTGCAATTTGCAATAAATGCTTGGTTAGACTGCTTCTTTGAAATATTATTTTTCCAGAAATAACTTTTAAAAGCACTTCTATTAAACATTTGGCTAAATAGTGATTCATAAGGTGGATTGGTGGATCTAAATACTTTGAGAATGTGTGTGTGGTGATGCACAAAGAGAGCCCCATGAAGACATGGTTGTCGAATAAGATCGAAGAAGGACTCAGGTGTCGGGTGTGCGCATACTTCTGGCCATGTAGTATGCGTCTTGTGAAGTGTAATTGAACTGAAAGAGCTGAAAAGGAAAGAGTTGGCCTGTGTAAAACCACCAGGGAGAAAAATAGAGCAATAATCTCAGCACCATAACCACAGCTACTTACAAAGGATACTAATGATATGTAAAAAAATATTTGATGCTGTAAACATGTCTCACTCCAAAAGACTTAATGTAGGTGTTTCACAGAAATGGGGTGAACTCTTACTCAGTCGCAGCTCTGATGCCGTTTTTTTTAGATAAAAATGCAGATTAATTGACAAAAGACATTTAAGAGGAGCTTTGATGATTTATGGGTCACTTAACTGATTTTTTTTTTATCAATCCACTTGATATTGGACTAATTGTACATACGGTACAGTATAAGTGTAAAATGAGTTAGACACCCCTGAGGTGGTATTAGCAAAAAAAAGTGTAGTGTGTAGACTTTGAATTCATTTCTCTTTAGTTCTGTGTCTCTCACTCTCAGTTCATTTTAATTCATGCTCACTTTACTGACATGACTTTAACAGCTAGATGGTATAATAAGTTTCATTGAACTCAATTAACACCACTTCTCTCTCTCTCACTCTCTGTTTCTCTTTCACTCACTCACTTACTCACTCTGTCTCTCTCTCTCTGTCTGTCTCACCCTCTCTCTCTCTCACTTGCTCACTCTCTGTCTGTCTCACCCTCTCTCTCTCACTCGCTCACTCTCTGTCTGTCTCACCCTCTCTCTCTCTCACTCGCTCACTCTCTGTCTCTCTCTGTCTGCCTCACCCTCTCTCTCTCTCTGTCTGTCTCTCTCTCTCTCTCTCTCTCACTCGCTCACTCTCTGTCTGCCTCACCCTCTCTCTTTCTCTGTCTGTCTCTCTCTCTCTCACTCTCTGTCTCTCTATCTTTCACTCACTCTCTGTTTCTCTCTCTGTCTCTCTCTCACTCACTAACTCTGTCTCTCTCTCTCTGTCTGTCTCACCCTCTCTCTCTCTGTCTGTCTCACCCTCTCTCTCTCACTCACTCTCTGTCTCTCTCACTCTCTGTCTCTCTATCTTTCACTCACTCACTCACTCTCTGTCTCTCTCTCTGTCTGTCTCACCCTCTCTCTCTCTCTCTGGCTGTCTGTCTCACCCTCTCTGTCTCTCTCTCTCACTCTCTGTCTGTCTCTCTCTCTTTCACTCACTCTCTGTTTCTCTCTCTGTCTCTCTCTCACTCACTCTCTGTCTGTCTGTTTGTCTCTCTCACTTTCTGTCTATCTGTCTCTCACTCCCTGCTTCTCTCTATCTTTGTCTGGTCTCTGTCTCTCCCTGACAGATGTTGCAGCTCCACATCTGGAATCCCAGAGTCTCGGATTAAAGACGCAATCGGTTTTCGTCGGCGAAAGAAAAAAAAAACTCGGAAAACTGAACACGTCAGTGGCTCTGGATAAACCTCCAAACACACACACACACACACACACACACACACACTCACAGAGAACTTCCGCTTTACTCTCAGACGTGTTGCCGACCCTCCAAACTTCGTCTTTTTTAGTGTGTGTGACTCGGAGTGATTTCAGTAAAGCGTTGGGGCGGAAACGGTGTGGGCTATATGTGAGTGCTTGCGTGCACGCGCCTGTGAATGTGCGCGTGAGTGTGTGTGTGTGCGTTTTTGCGGGAAGGAGTGGCTCCCGCAACCATTTCAGCTCTTCATACAGATGTCAAACGAGCCTCAAATGGACTGTACCACATTTTTGTGAGGATTGTTTTCCTGTCGAAGAAGGGATTAAAAACGGGATTAAAAATTGGTGAGTGCAAAAAAATAAAAAATAAATAAAAATAAAAAATCTTTTCCAACGCAACTTTCTAACAGACTAAACAGGATGCAAGGATGTTATAGTGTATAAGGTAATATAAAAAATAGTATGTCAGGTTGAGCTGCTTTTTTTGTTATTTTGTTTCACAATGACCCCCCTAAAAAAAGAGAGAGAGAGAGAGAGAGAGAGAGAAAAGAAACCCGGATTAATGCCTGTTCATTTCCTGAGCAGCGTGGTGTGGAAAAATATTCCTCTTTTCTGTGAACCCAAAAAACTTCACTTAACGCTGTTTAATCTGCAAGTGAGTCCAAACCCAGGGCTGCTTTAAGTGTTCTTGTGACTTTACAATAATCTCATTATAGTGGAAGCAAAGAGACATTATTGTTTTCACAGCCGCTAGAAGCATTGGCTGAGGTCCCTCTGGTTCGCGCATGCGCACTTTAACCGAACGCGCACCTCACTTATTCACTTGTTTTGCCTGTTGGATTGATTTCCAGTGATTTAATATTTAAAGCACATGTTTTAAACTTGTTTAGCTGTGGCCAGTCACGTTATGTGCCTGTGTCTGGGAAAAGTAGTAGTGTGTCAGAGAGAGAGAGAGAGACACAGAGAGAGAGAGAGAGAGACACAGAGAGAGAGAGACACAGAGAGGGAGAGAGATACAAAAACAAACAGAAAGAGATTGTCACAGTCAGAGATGCAAATAGAAAGGGTGAGACAAATATAGGCATAGAGAGAGACAGTCAGAGAAAGAGAGAGAATCAATGACCGAGATGTGAAGAGAGAGACAAACAGAGGAACAGAGAGAAGCAGAAAGAGAGAGAGAGTGAAACAAATGCAATGAAAGACACAGTAAAAGACAGAGAGAGAGAGAGAGACATGGCCAAAGAAGGAGGAAGAGAAACACAGATAGAAAGAGACACAGAGATTGTTTTGGTAATTCTGATCTTGTGCAGAAATGCGTTAGGATGCATATTAGAATGCTAACTTGGACTTGTGTTAAACTGCCCACTCTATTTACCCTGGGGGCAGATAGAATAATCACATGCGGCATTTACTGATGCATGCTAAAACACTTCAGCTGAGTCTCAGGTTTGATGTCCGTAAACCAGTCTCTAATGCTGACCAGCTCTGAATTCTGTGGCTTTGAGTACGAGAAGGCTTCACACACAGGTCCGCATGAGGTCGGAGGGTGCTTGGGGTGTGTGAGAGTGTGTTAAAGTCGCCGTTGGTGTGCGCCACTTGAGGAACTTGTGGTTCGGTGAGCAATAGACACCTACATAAGAACACATACATACATTTCCTGTTCTTCCAGTGATTAATTCGTTACCCAGTGCATATCTGTAGACATTGGCGAGCTGGTCATTGTCATTAATGACTGCGCACTGTAACAAATTCTAATGAATCAACTAGAACTGATGGTAGGACGGATCGATTCTGATCCTGGTATCGGATGTCGGTCTGATGTCGCACTCAGCTACTTGTAAAAATGTTCTGATCCCAACATCCAGTAACTCATGATGCTGTGTGATGCATGCCGAGTGTATGCTGTCACTAATGAACAGACGTCATGAAATAACCGTGACCTGCATGCATTTCATGATTAATGATGGCACTCAGAGCAAAGCGGCCTTCAGACTCTGCTTTGTAAAAATGTCAAGAGAGGAAGTACTAGAGCATCCCGCTATAATACAAGTGACCTGAAAATAAAATATTAAATATAATACTTATCTTGCAAACACTTGCTAGGTGAGAAAGAAATGTCTACAGTGAGTGAAAGAAAAGATCTTAGCCAGCATGCTGTTCTTGACCATCAGCCACTCTTGGCCGTTGGGAGAGAGGGATTTTTGACACAAATTTTTTGGTAACTAATGTTTCTAACTAATGCAGTCTTTATCGAGCTAGCATTATAAAGAACATGTGTGCGCTTTTCATGTCCACCGTACAAACCTGGGGAACATAAACATAGTGAGATAAAAATAAAATGTTCCCTGATTGATTGAGCTCAGTAGGTTACTCATGTTTATATAGATATTGGTGACTGAGCAACAAAAAAAGGTCTGCTTATAGGTAACTGTCTGAAAAAAATGGCATTTGTGTAGCAGGGATGCTAATTTTTGCTCATGGTAGTAAAAACAATGGAGTGTGGTGCAGTAATAGCTAGGCTGGATGATGTAATTGGGATTACTTGAAAATAACTTGAAATTAGTTTTTTTTGTTGATTGTACAATAGCGGCCGGCTCAGCCTTCCCTTGATCCTCTGCGCCAAGTAGCGAATCGCCATTTTTGATATCCAAGGCCATAGATCTTAAACTGTAATGTGAAGATATTTAGTCAAAGTATGTATATTTCGACCCATCCATTTGGTGTTAAATGGTTATTCCATATTTAATGGACTTGAACCCGTCTCGGCCGTCTCATGCAGCGGCCATAAGGAATACTGTATTTTGCGCAAAGCTTCTACATATGATACAACGTTTGAGATGGGTTTTGAATGGATCACGGCGGTTTTGCCTCAGAGAGATAGCAGGTAGGTCATGTGACTTTAAAAGAAAAATAACTAATTGGATTCTGGGAAGGGTGGGCCAGCCACTTTTATTTTTTACACCCAGAAACCAGGCGAAATTTAGGGTGTTGCGGCAGGAGGGGGATAAACATTTTCATTCAACTGTGGCCACTTTTGAGAAGTCGAGCCATGATCTTTAAACTCTTTAAACCTTTAGGTGCATTTGGAAATCAGCTGTGGACATAGTTGCGATCATTATTCCCTGGAAATACTGTGTATAAGTGTATGACTTGTACATTTCAAGGTTTAAAAAGAGTCTGCGTTACTCAAGCACATCATCTGATTCGGCACCTACGAGGAAGTTGTAACCGTTTTTGGAGAGGAAGTGGAAAGAAATGTGAACGAAAGAAAGACAGAGAGTCAGTCATTCCTATTTCCTGACTGGTGTGTGCTGACGATGCGCTATGTGGTGTAGCTTCGGATGTGGTAGGTTACTTAGACACCCGGCAATTTCTGCCCTTTTATATGATGTGTGTGTGAATGATGTATATGTGTGGGTGAGGTTGGGAGGTTAAGATTACACAACGCTCTTTGGGTGGCACTGCTTTTGTTATCAGAAACCTAGTGATGTGCTGAAGTCTGTTTGACTGTGCAGGGTGGGGTTGTGGGGTTCTGCTGTAGATGATGTGTTGGGTGAGAGAGATGGAACATAAGAGAGACTCAGAGTTAGAGACAGAGATGATGGTCACCTAGAGCGACAGTGTGATGGAAAGCCACATAGAGAGAGAGAGGCGCACAGAAAGAAAGGAAGACAGACTGAGATGATGTAGAAAGACACAGACATTAAGAGAGATAGAGAGAGACACAAAGAAACAAAGAGAAAGAGAGGAAGACAAAGAGACACTCAAAGTGATGGTTAAAGACTTAGACACAGATAGAAAAAGAGAGACAGAGTCACTCAGAGAGAGAGAGAAATACTCAGAGAGACAGAGACAGTGAGGGAGAGAGACTGAGAGACCAAGACAAACCTAGAGAGACAGTGTGATGGAAAGACACAAAGAGAGAGACACACGCACAGAGACAAACGGATAGACACAGACATTAAGAGACAGGGATAAAGAGAGACATGGATAGAGAGACACTCAGAGAGAGACAAAAAGTACGAGAGGGAGACAAGTAGACTTAAAGATATAGATAGAAAGACAGAGAGAGAGCGACAGGAACACAAAGACAAACCTAGAAACACATAGAAAAAAAGGAAGACAGACAGTGATGATGCACAGACAGGCAGATCGGGAGAGACGCTCGGGGAACCAAAGAGAAAGAGAGCGAGACAAAGAAATGCTCAAAGAGACAGATAAAGACTGAATGATAAGATTGTGAGAGAGAGAGACACACAGAGAGAGAGAGAGGGAGACACATAGAGAGAGAGAGGGAGACACACAGAGAGAGAGAGGGAGACACACAGAGAGAGAGAGGGAGACACACAGAGAGAGAGAGCGGGAGACA
>JAQMYM010000036.1:28240557-28251059 GCA_030014255.1 Parauchenoglanis ngamensis | reverse complement strand
CATGAAGCTGGTTAAGATAATGCCGATTGTACCATCACGGTAAATGGTGGCTACTTTGAAGAATCTAAAATATGAAAGATATTTTGTTTTGTTTTTTTACACTTTTTTTGTTTACCACATCATTCAGTATATGCCGTACGTGTTGCTTCATAGTTTTGATGTATTCAGTAATGTTTTCCTGGATGTTTTACTGGACTTTAATGGATGTTGGCTTATAAATCCCCACATGAACATTTTATTTGGACTATTATAAGGATTCAATTTAAAATGTAGACAATATTGTATTGGGAAATTTTTTTGCATGGTTATGGTGGCAAAATTTTTTAATCAATGTGGAAAAGCAATCACCATGCTATAGTATTATTATATGCTGTGAAGACAAAGAAACAATGATTTGGTGTTACAGTTGATGACATAAATGACCATGAATCTATAGATATAGAAGACTAATTTTAACAGAAGTAATAAATACATACAAGGTCTTTTTATGGGTTCAAAAAGGAAACTAATTCTTTTGTTATTTGCGTACGAGTGCATTTTATCATACATAAAGGAAAACTGACATATAATTATATTGATAGTGTTGCATCATGTTGCTCAAAGTTGGACCAGAGGATAATTTCTCGTGTGTGTGTTTTTTTTTTATTATTTGGTTCCAGTAGTAGAAAGGACAACCTAACATTATCAAAAGTTATTATATGTATAAATAATGCAAACTGGAATCTTCTGATAATTTTATTAAAAATATATTCTATGGGTTTAAGAAAAATTTCCAATATGGCTCTAATAATTAGCCAAAAATATTTTTTGCACACATTTAATTAGTGGTTATTTAACAATTCTTTCACAAAATTGAACAATTTGTAGGGGTTATTGGCTATAAAACAAATTGAGAACTCTTGACTTACAAACAAATTGATGGAAAATGAATGTAATTTTATATTTCTAATAAATATGGACAACCTAGTATTATATAGAGTATAATAATCAGTCCGATTACAGTCCAAATTTTACATTTTTTAGAAAGATCATACGGTATAGTACTCTAATATAGGTTTAAGAAATATTAAAGCCAAAAGGACATTTGATTTTTATATAAAATATAGTTTATCTGATGAATTATTATATTGCACTTTGCATAAATCATCCTCAACCAACCACACTCAGAAAGCTATGGCTACGTCAGACAACCAATGGTTGAAGAGGGTAGGCGGGGCTACGAGTTGATAATAATTGCTAGGCGCATTCTCATAGGCTACGCGGGCTGTCAATCAATCAGCGACAAGGCGCTGGATATATAACGGTCAGCAGCATAGTAAAGATGGCTAAACAGCGATACATTCACGGTTAGCAAACAAAATAAGGAGGTGTAGTGAAGTGAATTTGCACGTTTACTGAGTACAAGATGTTCTCACAGTTCTTTAAATGAAAATAGCTGTTTCATGAAGGTACGTATATAAACCATATCATAACATTACTTCCGTCATGATGTTGAGTAAATGTTTATAGCTTCAGCTGTCAACTAGGAATGACCATTTTAGCTAACTAGCTAATTTTAGATTTCAGCACAGTACAAGTCTGCAAGTTTGGATTGAGCACAATAAACAATGTATAAAATAATTTCAGTCACGTGCAAAAGGACGTGTGTATTTGTATGTTCAGTCCTTTAAGATATTTAGTCATGTCTTCTGACCCTATCTTAATGAGAGGATAATTATCATAGACATTTGATGGAGGTTGTGGTTGATAAGTATGATTTAGAGTGTGACGTGTTTATACTTTTCCCCTCATAATTAACATTTCCTGTCTTCTCTGTTAGACAATCTGTGAGTGTCTCTGATGCCATCATGGAAGGAGGTCAATATGTCACCATACATGGCCAAAACATTACCCACAATCCTCTGTCAGCGCCGGCCATGTCCATCGACAGACTGTTCCCGGTGCTGCTCGAGTGTTTCGGCATCATTCTGTGTGGCTACGTGGCAGGCCGCAGTGAGATCATCAGCGTGGGACAGGCCAGGAGCCTGGGCAGCTTCGTGTCATGCTTTGCGCTTCCGGCGCTGCTCTTTAGAAACATGGTGCAGCTTCAGTTTGGCAACGTGGAGTGGGCGTTCCTGTGGAGCGTGCTGATCGCCAAGGTGTGTGTGTTTTTGCTGGTGTGTGTCCTCACGCTGCTGGTGGCGAGCCCGGAGGGTAGGTTTGGCAAAGCGGGGCTGTTTGCCATCTTCGCCACGCAGAGTAATGACTTTGCACTGGGATATCCTATAGGTGAGAGACAAACAGCCGTACTCTAATTCTTCATCATTTATACCAGCTCTGTGTTTCCTCTCTTATTTTTTTTCACCTATTTCTCCCTCAGTGGATGCTCTTTACCGCAGTTCTCACCCTGACTATACACAGTACCTGTACTTGGTAGCCCCGGTGTCTCTGATGCTGCTGAATCCGGTGGGCTTCGCTCTGTGCGAGCTCCAGCGTTGGAGGCAAAGCCCTGACCGCAACCACAGCAAGCTGCACATTGTCTCTACGGTCCTTCTGCATGTATGTTTGTGTCTATAAGCCAGTGATTTCTTAATAATTAAACACAAATATGTGTTCATATGTCTCCTGTGTGTGTTTTCTTTTCTTTGTGCTCGATAGGTGATGAAGAATCCCATCGTTTTCATGGTCGTGGTCGGGATTGTCTCTCACTTCCTGCTTGGTGGGCGTGTCCCTCTGTTGCTAGGGGAGTTTGTGGATGGGTTGGCTGACTCGTTCGGAGGGGCGGCGCTCTTTTACCTGGGCTTGACGATGGTGGGACAGATGGGTAGGGTTACCCGCTCAACGGGGGTCACCCTGATTTTACTCCTCACGGCTAAACTGTGAGTTCGCGTAGCTGGTAGTGTGAATATATTTGTATTGTGTTATCTATGGGGCCTTGAAGTTATTTCAGGATGGTCCTTTGCAGTAGGAGTCGGTGTATTAGGGCGAACAGGAGGCAGAACGACGCAGCCAGGGCCAGACAACGTGAAAAGTTGTGTAGACTTTATTGAGAAGACAATAAATGTCATAGCATGAGCATCAGGACAGGACAGGACAGCCTTTTTGAGTACAGCAGCAGTTCCTAGTTCCAAGTCTACACCAGATAGGCAGGATTTTCCAAGGTTAAGTAATGCCAGTCAAGCCACGCCTTCTGTTTTTTTTCTGACGCTTAATCTACAACGTGTCCTTGCAGTTTTGACAGTGTGTCGTCTTCGAATTTGTGTGTCTGTGCTTGCTCCAGTCTGTTGATGCCGTTGATGTGTAAAGACATGTTGGAGCTGTTGGACACAAGCAACTCCAGTTCTGTGAACCGCACTAGTCTGTCGGACTACGCCTTCCTGTACGGCATCTTCCCCACTGCGCCCAGCGTGGCCATTTACGCCTCTCAGTATAACATGCAGTTGGAGGTGGTGAGTTTTACACTTATAAATAAATAAATAAACTTGTAAATACATCTCGAAATAAGTACACTGCATTCATGTGGATCAGGTTACTGATTATTAGGAATAGCCCCATAATAAACAAATAAATTAACAACAGAAGTTAAAACTATACAAAAAAGGAAGCATTTCTTTCTCTCTTCTGACCAAGAGAAAGGTTTTAAGTCTTTTGCAAATGTAAACAATGTCTTTATTTTTTGAATATGACTCTATTTGTTGTGTGTGTGTGTGTGTGTGTGTGTGTGTGTGTTTGTGTGCTTGTGTATAGGTGACCTCCGGTATGGTTATCAGCACATTACTGTCCGCACCCATCATGTACCTGTCGGCATGGTTACTCTCCATCCCTTGGATGGAGGCAACGCACCTGATCTCCGAGCTGCAGGAGGTCAGCTTTAACATCAGTATCATCAGCATCATCGCACTGGTGAGCGTGTGTGTGTGTGTGTGTGTGTGTGTGTGTGTGTGTGTTGGTGGTTGAAGCAGTGAGTGCAGTGCGTTCGACTTCATCGGGTGTGCAAAGGCACTTAGGACTGATTTGAAATGTTTGAGAGATTAAAAAGAGGGTCAGTTTGTTTGCAATATAGAAAATGTGGATGTGTGTAAGCATAGATGACGTGTGTAAGAACTTTAAGAGGATTATTAAACAGAACTATTTAAAATCCACACTCTTGAAGCCCTCGTGTGTGTGTGTGTGTGTGTGTGTGTGTGTGTGTGTGTGTGTGTGTGTGTGTGTGTGTGTGTGTGTGTGTGTGTGTGGGGAACGTATTGTGGTGCTAGGTGTGGACCACTGCCGTCATGGTGCTCAGCAAAAAGTTCAAGAGGTTGCCTCATTTGTTCACAACAAACCTTTTCCTCGCTCAGGTGGGTAACGCAGCCACGTCCGGCTTCCCTGCGTCTCCTTACTCCCTCCTGTCCGTTTTATACAGTGTGTGTGTTCTCTTGCAGCTCTTGGTGTGTGTGTCGATGTGCTTGTGGAAGGTTGTGGTTCAGCAGGAGAACGTACTGGGACAGATCCTGACTTTCACCCTCCTCTATGGAGCTCTGTATAGCACCTACATTTGGACAGGTAACACAGACACACACGTGTGCATATGACGTTTTCTTGACCAGGAGTTTGCAAGCTATTGCTTTTCATCCGTGACACGAGAACAACGTTCCAGACTGAAAAGCAAAACATTCATTGCAACGCTCGTGTGTTGCGTCATCCCCTTCAGTGGAAAATAATCAGAAAGAGATTTGTTAAAAGAAAATGAAACAAAGAAGCGGATGCTCTGACGCTGTTTGTGAATTCTGATCACGCTGTTTTTGTTCGGAGTTGGAGTTGTGTAGTTGTGTAGATTGTGTGTTGCGTTGTAGGTTTGTTAGCGTTCTCGCTCGCTCTGCTGAAGAAGAACGAACAGCTCAAAGTTCCACCCATCATCTTCATCCTCCTCGGCTGGGGGTAAGAGTGTGTGTCTGTCTGTGTCTGTCTGTGTCTGTCTGTGTCTGTCTGTGTGCGTGGTATAATGTATAACACTGTACATGATTCAGAACTACATGCAGCCTGTGTGTGTGTGTGTGTGTTACAGGCTGCCGTTTCTGATTGTGGGCTCGTTGCTCGCGGCTGGTGAGAGAGTGAGTGACACCGCTGATGCCGCTTTCTTCTACGGCAAGTCGCAGGTATGCCGCCGTTTTTGTTTGACTTTTGGTTGTTTTTGTAAATCACTACTTACATTACAGTATTTTCACTTTATCTGCAAAAAAAAAATGCAAAAAGTGTTACTCTTCTGTCCATATCTTTGTCTGTTATTTCTTTTTTTCTTTGTCTCTTTTTCTCTCTCTCTGCCTATCTGCCACTCTTTTCTCTCTCTGTCTTTGTCTCTCTCTACACATCGCTCTCTCCTTCTCTCTTTCCGTCTTTCTCTACATCTTTCTCTCTCTGTCTATCTCTGTCACTCCATATCCCTCCCTCTGTCTTTCTCTTTTTCGCCACACCTTTCTCTTTCTGTCTGTGTGCGTCTCTCTCTCCACCTTGTTCTCTTTGTTTTTCTCTCTCTCTCTACATCTTTCTCTCTGGCTGTATTTCTCTCTTTCTCTCTGTTTCTGTTTTTCTCTACGTCTTCTCTCTCTCTGTGCCTCTCTTTACACCTTTTCTGTCTGTCTGTATTCCTCGCTGTATATATCTCTGTCTTGCCGTCACTCTCTACACACTTTTGTCTACATCTGTCTCTCTATGTGTCTCTTTCCTTGTCTGTCTTTCTCTCTGTCTTTTTCTTTGTACATGTCTCTCTCACTGTATCTCTCTCTCTCTCTCTCTGTCTCTGTCTCTGTCTCTCACTCTGTCTTCCTCTCAGATCATCAGCAGCGCGGTGGTTTTGAGCTGCAGCATCCTCCTTGGCGGCGTGTCTCTGATGGGCCTCAGTCAGGGTTCTCAGGAGGAGCAGAATTACCAGATCCTGGAGCAGAGCTCGACGTCGGGCACCACTGAGGACGTCAGGATCCCGGCTCGACCCGAGGATCACGGCTCAGCAGAGATCACACCGTCACACAGCAGCACCAGCCTAGGTGCATACAGATTAAAGGAATACTGCCACATGTTTCCACCTAATCTCTATCCACAACGTCTCTAACGTGTTACCACAGACCAGCCTAAGGGCGGTTGCTGAACTCCTTACGCAGATATATAATATAATTTCAATAAAAAGTCATTTTGGTGGAAACTAATAGTGTTTTTATACGTACGTCAGTTCATTTGAATTGGAGTGAAATGAATACTTTTGATTCATTTACTATTTGGTTTGGATCGATTTCACACCGCATGAACCATAAACCCAAAATGTACATTCTATAAAAAATGTCTCTGTGGTGTGTTTGATTCACTTCTTGCAATTTGATTCAGTTCCTGAAGAGTCGATTCAGAGTCAAATCACTTTCTCGCTAGAGTTCACTCGGAAGCGGATCGAGAACGCCTCGCTCAGACTTTCACAGATCGGTTGTTTTGGTTCTCGCCAGAGAGTGATTGCTGTGTTCTCACCTGCCTAAAGAACCGCACCGAGTAGGAGAACACACCAGGGTTCAGTTCAACCAGAACAGACACCAAACACCTGTAAAAAGCACCCTTAAGCGTCTTGTCTGTGGTAATTTTTCAGAAGCTACAAATGTGATGGGTAGAATTTGGAAAAATTATGGGGTATTTCTGTAAAACAGTGTAATGTGTGTGTGTGTGTGTGTGTTTAGGTCAGAATGACCCCGTGCCTGATATAAGAGCAGACATTCTCAACGACACACCTGCACCACCAACAGGCAAGATTAATACATGTAGAGAGAGAGAGAGCGAGAGGGAGTTTAACAAGATCTGGGTGTTGATATGCGTGAATTTACAGACTCTGCTGTTACAGTGTGGAATTTTGTGAGTTGTCATTGTATGTGTGTGGTAACTGTAGCCTGTCCTTCAGGTATAACACTGACTGAAGCATCCACGTGCGCACGTGTGCAGGAGGAGAGACAGGTGGCACGTCATGTGCTGCTCTGTCTGCTGCTCGTTGTCAGCCTGCTCGCAGTGAGTTACGGCTCGCACGCACACACACACACACACACACACACACAGCTCTTTTTATTTCAATAAACAAACCATTACAGCATTGTCAGCTTTCTGAAATAAGAATCATTTTTTTGGATGGTTGTCTTGTCGCAGGATGCAACACAATATAGGCACATTTTCCTTTTTTTCTTCCCAAAAGCATGTGGTGTGGAAACTGTACAGGGTAGCAAGTCACTGCATTATATGGACATCAGTATATTTTGCATGTAATATCATTTATCATGCTGAAAACAGTTAGTGAATTAGTGAATACTAATGAAAAGAAGACCTCAGAAGTTGGATTTCTTTTTTTTTTTTTCTTCTTCTTGCGTGCAGAACCTGTCCAGCTGCCTGTGGTGGCTTTTGAACAGCGATCCTGGACGACTTTATCTCGAGCTGCAGTTCTTCTGTGCTGTGGCCAATTATGGACAGGTACACACACACACACACACACACACACACACACTCTCTTCACAGAACTTAAGTGCAAGTATCACATCATTTGATGCATTAGTTAATTACTAAACTTCTTGTGCAGGGTTTAATATCATTTGGGATATTCGGGCTGGACGAGCATCTTATCATTTTACCATTTAAAAAGAGGTGGGTGGTGAAAAAGTTACCATGGCAACAGAAACCATGGCAACAACATCAACAAGCAGTAATGTAATAAGAAATAATACTGTATGTTCTGGTTTATGTGGGTTGTAGATGATTTTGTGTACGTGTGTGTGTGTGTGTGCGTGTGTGCGCGCGCATGTGTGCACGCGCGTGTAGGCTGACTGCACTGTTGGGTGGAGCGCAGGAAAGCAGTCGAGCTCCAGCCACCGTTCCTGAAGAAATACGGCTGACTTGCACGCAATTCGTCCGCTACCATAAAAATCAGTGTGTGCAGGACATTGTACACAAGAGCAGGTTTGTATACATAAAATATTCAAAACAAAGTGAGTTTATTATGTATTCTGAATTTAGTCTCTTCTTCTCCACTTGTTCATGGTTTACTCCATTTTTTTCCGGGTCTTGTGGCATCTTTCAGCCAGACAGAAATGCATTATTGCATTTAAGTATGCTTGTATTTTATCATAATAAATGGTAATGCATTTCTTTCTTTTTTTTTAAACTCTCTTTTTCTCTCACTCTGTGCATGGACTTTCTAACACATCACTCCTTCCATCTTTTGTCTCTTATTCCCTCTTTCCCCCCCCTCTCTCAGTGGATCAGCCGAATCTCTCTCGGGATCTGTAGGTGAATCCTTGCTTTGATTGACAGGTGTGCTGCTGGTTGCTTCCTGGGCAACGAGCTCGTTGATTGGCTACTGCTTGTAGGCGTGGTCCGAGACAGAGGCACCGCCTCTCTTTATGGTTCTCAGCTGCAAGGGGGCGGAGTCATTGAACGAGTCCCACGTCAGATCGATTTCTGTGACGACGAGCAATCGTATCGTTTCTCGGATGAGGCAACCGGGACATTCAGAGTGACGTATTCGACTGAGTTGTTTCTTCTTCCAACAGAAATTGCATCAATTCTTTTGCATGGTGTGCCAAAGGTAAAGGAGAATCAACACTCCTGTTATTCATAAACCTTCCAGGATTTTTTGACAGCCATTTTGCAAAGTTAGCATGAAAATGTTTTTTAAAAAAATACACAAACTAAACGGTGTTCAATGAACTTGAGTTCAAGTTACGGTCAAGGCAAACATCCTACAATTTTAGGAGCCACTGAATCGGCTGTGTGGCAGAAATTGAACATGAAATACATAGTCATGATCAAAAAACAAGCGGCAGTCTGCTGACCATATAGAATCATGTGAGGTTCGATATCAAGTCTGAATCTGTAATGGACGTCTGTTTGTGCAAAACGCTGAGCTTTCCAAACTTAATATGTCATGCATTCTAGCACCAAATTTATGAAAACTATGATTGTCTACATGTGCACACTTACTCTGAAAAAAACTGCAGGTATGTGACATTAGAAAATGTCTGATATGGTGCTCTCTTACTGATTAAATGTTACAGATCTGAGATTTTATTGTAATTTCCTTGTGAGCGTATATAATCAAGTATAAAGTGCAGTATGTTTGTACACTTAAATGAGGAAGTATGCAATTTGAATTATGGATTTGTAATCATGAGGTACTTTTTTTAAATTTTTTTTTTTTTTTATAGATATTTCCTCTCGTCAGGGTTGTTTTCTGTAAAAGAGACTGATCTGTAGTGTTAAAGTGACTCATCTGTTCATAAAATGGCTGCTTCCCTACTGTCCCACGTTTACCTGCCTGATTTTGCACGCTTTCAGTGCTGTAGAAACTGCTGTTCATGAACATTTAAGCAATTATATCAATTTTGTGATATAAATTTGCACCCAGCTATAGGATTGTGTCAACTGGAGATTAAATCCTCTTCCAGAATCTGTGAACATTTTTGTTCATGTATAACCAGGTGTTTTCTTAAATTATGCAATAAATATGCCATATTACAATGTGCGAGTTTTGTGAATTTAAATGCAGCTGCTGAGTAAACATACATGATTGATGTGCTCCGGACCCGACATGACCCTGACCACTTACTGAACACGGATGAATGCTTGAGTTACAGTATTTGTAGTATCACTGTACATTTTGAGTATGAATTCTGTTTTACATGCCTATTTTATACCTACTACATTAGTGTCAGTAGAACAGAAGAAAATTAGGCCGTGAACATTTTTTTTTTCTCAAAATGTATTCTGTAAAGTAATGGACCATCATAAGTGATGAATGATGTTTCTGATAAATGTTTTTTTTTTTTTTAATCACTGCTCTAACAAAAAAATATTGTTAGAATATTATAACCAATTTTTAAATTGGGTAGCATTTTCTCAAGGACATACTAGAATGTTTCAAATAAGTGCAAACCTGTATTATTATATTGTTATAACTATATTATATATTATGTTTCATTTGCTGTCAGTCTTTAGGAACTCTGTTGTCACCGTTAAACATGTCCTGTTTCCCAAGGGTGTCTATCAGGAAGCACACATGAGAAAAACAGAAACTCAAAGAAGGGAAATGTTTGACGAAATGCACAAATCAGGTAATGGGTATTATAATAATATACATGAGCAGTTTTAAAAATTGTATATAAATAAAAGTGCATGTAACCTTGTTAAACATTACAGGAAGAAAATAAGTGCAGTCATTCTCTGCAGGGTAGAAGTGACAACACAGTATATTAATGGTAGGGGTGCCAATAATTTTGAAACCAAGGCTTTATGGAAAGTCTTGCACAAATCTTTACAAATGTATACAACACCCCTGTGTGTTTGAGCTCATTCATAGAATGTGTTTATTGCATTTTTTTAAATGTAGTAACATTTGCACTCTTTTTCCATGAAGGGTGCCAATACTTCTGTGTATGGCGTTAGCATCAAAATACCCGGATGTGAATTGTTCGGACGATTCCCACGTAGCTAAATAGATTTTTTTAAAATTTTTTTTATAAACAAACAAA
>JAQMYM010000036.1:28223588-28234113 GCA_030014255.1 Parauchenoglanis ngamensis | reverse complement strand
CGATTCCCACGTAGCTAAATAGATTTTTTTTTAATTTTTTTTATAAACAAACAAAAAATACGAACCCAATCGCTTTTAACACCACTAAAGATAATCTGGAAAGTTTAAGGTTTAGAAACGACAAAAAATAAAAATAAAGGATTAATGGAAACTCGTGTGGCCGTGGAGTTTTTCCTATTAAAAATCCACCTAGCGACTAAAGCGTCATGACGCAAGCCTCAGCGTCGTGACGCCACGTCAGATTCTGACCAATGCAAAGAGTTCGCAGTTTTATACTTCCGGCTTTCTTTTGGAGCCGTCGCCCGGAGTGTGCAAAGCGCGTGAGCCGAACAACACACTGAAATTCCTCCTTTACTATCAGACGTAGCCTTAATTCAAGGTGATACAAACATGAAAATTTTTAAACACACATTTTTGCGTTTGTATACAACTTAAATTTTTTTGGACATACACGCTATTTTGCGCTATCCTGCTAACATTGGCTATGAAGCTAATATGCTAACTGTGTAGAAATGAATGGAGCTAGGTAGAGGTGACGACTCGAGTAATGTTCTATGGAAATATCTGGCTGTGTCACTGATTCAGGAGGCAGAAGACCGACAGAGATCCTCCTCCTGAGGGAGTGTGGCAGTGACAGTAGAGTTAATATGTGTTATTAATGAAATATGGGTTATATTTAGCTAGGCAGGCCAGCCTGGTCATCTTTCACCCCCCCTTAGCTGTCCTGTAAAGGCTATTTTAGGCATCATGTCCCCTTACTGTGCAGAAATGACAAGCAGACCAGAAAGAAGGGAGCACTCTTGACTATGTAAAGATTTCCACTTGTGCATTGTTATAGATTCATGAAGGGAAGAAAAGTGCTGACAGATTTCACGCATGGCTCCCAAAAAGGTGTCCTCATCATTGGAAGTGAAATCAAATGTCTTTTTGTGTTCCTGATGTATTCTGAAAGTGTGTGGGGTTTTTTTTTCTTGCAGATGCCTCCAAAGAAGGGAGGAGATGGACCAAAACCGCCGCCTCTCATCGGACGATTCGGGACCTCACTCAAAATCGGGATTGTTGGATTACCAAACGTCGGGTGTGTGTCATTTCTCCAGGTTTCATTGACGTAGTGACTGAAATGCCAGCACATGTGTCTGTACGTGTTTGTTTTGGATTTTAGGAGGAGGTTTATGATTCCTGTGTGTATTTTTGTGTGACTTTACAGCTCAGAAATGTCTGTACTCACTAATTTAATATCTAACATATGAGGTTATGTCCTATGGCAATAGTGACCGAAGTCGTGTTTACCTTCTATAATTAACACATTTAAGTTGGGGGGGGAAAGAAGCATTCTTGTTTTGTCCTTGTCTTAGCCTGGATGTTGTCGTGTCTGCTTCTGCATCATCCTTTATATTTAGAACTTAGAATTATAGCTCTAAAATATACCACATAATCGACACCTGGAATATATTTCGCCTCGTAGACTCGACTACACTCTAAAGCTTGAATCGGGAGAATCGACTCGTTTCGAGATTCCCGGCATCCTCGATATGAACCCGGAATTCAGGATGCTGACTCGAAGGCGTCCCCTAACAGTAACACGAAATGTTTAAGAGATAATTTATTAAGAAAATTAAATGTGGCATTTATCATTTGTTTAGCTTGCAAATAGTTAAACTAAGCAATTAAAATAACTTTGCTAAATGTGAAGTGATGTAGTGTGTTTCATAAAATTTAGTTCATAATAATTTATTTTTTTTTGGTGATCTGTAAAGAGTTAATTAATTTCAACTTTTATAAATAAAGAGTTATGGAGTGTTCATTTGCCTTAAAGTCAGATTTCCTAGACTTTCAGGTCATTTCTTTTTTTCCCCCCAATCTTGGGCCGTTGAATCTGAAAACGAATCTGTTTGGGTGTCACGTCGTACACGATAAAACGAGGTCACACGTACAAGGCAGGGGTCTGATTAGAGAGGAGGATATGAGCGAGGATGTAGCTTTACCTTGTGTGGAAGGATCTGAAACTTGTAGATGGTTTCTTAAGCACATCATTAGCTTTATCAAGATAAAGGAAAACAAGGCAGGTGACATCTCTTAAAGACTGGAAACGAGGCTGTCCATCTGCTGTTGAGTTTGTTTTGGGCTGAAATGACATTTAGAGTAGCATTAACCAGGTCTCTGGTGGATGTCTGCTAACCCACTGCTTTGTGTCGATGTCATTTTCAGCAAATCGACTTTCTTCAACGTGCTGACGAAGAGTCAGGCGGCGGCAGAGAATTTTCCTTTCTGCACCATCGACCCGAACGAGAGTCGCGTGCCTATTCCAGACGAGCGCTTCGACTTCCTGTGCCAGTATCACAAGCCTGCCAGGTATCTACATGTAAAACAGGTGTACAAGGGCATGTTTACATCTTTAAGCTTCGAGCTGGGAAACCGGTGGAACAACCAGCCACAAGTATTTGAGCAATTCTGACCTTATCGTTTACTCTGCAGTAACATCACTGCTGAACTGTACGGTATGTAATCACAGCACAATACACACCTGGTGTTGCTGTGTGTGTGTGTGTGTGTGTGTGTGTGTGTGTGTGTGTGTGTGCGCGCGCAGTAAGGTCCCAGCCTTTCTGAGCGTAGTGGACATCGCCGGGCTGGTGAAAGGAGCTCACGCTGGACAGGGTTTGGGAAACGCCTTCCTCTCGCACATCAGTGCCTGCGACGGGATCTTTCACATGACGCGTGAGTCCGCAGCTCTGCTTTGTTTCTGCGAGCAGGTATCATATACCTATCTAAAGGCAAAAAAACCCATTAAACATGTACTGAAAACGAAGGAAGGGAAAAGTGCGTGCAGTCGTTCTTTAATCATTTATTTTGCTGTAACACAGCATATGTGTTTTATTCCTGACTTTAATAACAAAGGAAGTCAAAAATTGGGGTCCCGCATAAAATATCTTTAATTCTCCAGCCCTATCATAACTAGTGCGTGTGTGAATGTTCAGGAGCCTTCGAGGATGAAGACATCATCCACGTGGAGGGCTCTGTGGACCCGGTGCGAGACATCGAGATCATTCACGAGGAGCTCAGGATGAAGGACGAGGAGATGATCGGGCCAATCATAGACAAGCTGGAGAAAACGGCCGTGAGGGGCGGAGACAAGAAACTCAAACCCGAATACGTGAGCGAACCACCCTTTACCTGTATATACACACACACACACACACACACACACACAATGGGCCTCATTTATCAGTTATTTAGGTGTGTGTAAATTCTTGCATAAGCCAAGCTGAACAAAAAATTTTCCTTATCTTGTTATCTTAACTAGCTCAGTGGTTAAGACCTTGGACTAGTGATCGGAAGGTCGTGAGTTCAAATCCCAGCACCGCTAAGCTGACACGGCTGGGCCCTTGAGTATATCGGTTTATACAGTGGAAAAAAAGTGTTTGCGAACCTGATGTATAGATTCCATGTTGCTCCTGAGGGTCAAACTTAACAGTATGTTCCCGATATAAAAATGCTGTAATGAAAGCAGATCAGGAGCACGAGTGGGATACAGTTGTTTTTTTTTCTTGGGAATTTCCAGGAATACCAAATTTCTTGAATTACAAATAAATCTTTTTTTCCTTTTCTTTTTTTTAACAGGACATCATGTGTAAAATCAAGTCATGGGTTGTCGACGAGAAGAAACACGTTCGATATTACCACGAATGGAATGACAAAGAGGTGACCTCGTTTTACAGTTTTTCTACAAACTTTCCACAAAGTGTGTTCAGTTGTTGAATATCCTTTTGGTGTAAAGGCTTTTTAATCAAGACGGCCAGTTTTAGGTTAGACTCAACGGGTTGATCTGTGAGCAGAGAAATAATCAATCAGTCACTGTTATTGAAGTTGCATCTTCTAGCTGTTTCAATCTTCAACCTTTTCATCGCCGTAGATTGAGGTGCTGAATAAATATCTCTTCCTGACGTCCAAGCCTATGATGTATCTGGTGAATCTCTCTGAGAAAGATTACATCAGGAAAAAGAACAAATGGTGAGTCGTGGCATTTTACGACGCTTTCATGTATGAGCAGCGTTCAGACCGTTCGATTGAAACCCTGGTGCGTTTGCGTTCTCCGTGCGGTTCTTTAGTCAGGTGAAAGCACAGCAGTCACACCGAGTTCACACCGAGAACGTCTGACCGAGGTACGAGCTGGTCTCCGAGTGAGAAGTTCACTCGTGTACGATTTGACTCTGAATCGACCCGTACAGGAAGCGAATTAAACATGCCATGAAGCGTTTTCTGTAGACGTGAGCTGTGACATGCGAACCGCCATTTTTGGACCTAGATTAGATTATAAGTTTACACGTATAGAACATACTCCAGAAAGTGACAACAGTGAATGTAGCGCAAAATGAGAAAAAGTAGCATTGCAAAATGGACAGGTGACTAAAAAATAAACAGTTAATACGACACAAAATGTTCAAACTAGTTATTTATATAATTATATAAGCATTATTTAACACTGGTTCTGTGTTCTCTGTATTCAGGTGAATAAGCAAACCTTTGTTTTATTTACTGTCTGATGACTGGAAAAATCTTACAAGGATGTTTTCTCGCTCTTTTTTTTGTCCACCGTAAACCTAGATGAACCTGCGTTCTACCACCCTTATAGTATCTGTTCAGCAGTAACGCTATAGCAGCGCCAGTGCGCAGATCAGGATTGTTGTGTTTATTATTGCTAGAAGTAATTACAACGTCTTTCTCTTCAGGCTGGTGAAGATTAAGGAGTGGGTAGACGTTCATGACCCGGGTGCGCTCGTGATCCCCTTCAGCGGAGGTTTCGAGAGCAAATACCAGGACATGGGCGATGAGGAGAAACAGAAGTTCTGCGAGGAAAATAAAATGCAGAGGTCAGCTTTAACGCCATTTCACACTAATCATCCTCCTTATGTTTTTTCAATTCATTTGTTTTATTTCATTGAGAAGGTTTTGTAACTTTATGGTCCGTGGTGACATTTTATGGTATCGTATTTGCATGATCAGAATCGAGTATTATAAGCACATACATCATATTTTTTGCAGCCAGAGACCCAAGGAAGCGTATAGAAATTATAGCTGTTATTAAAGTGAATAATAAACAGCACTAAGAGAAGGCTACATGTCTGGACATCGCACATAGGTATTCATCAACCAAGTGAAACAATTCCTCAGTCTTGTTCTACAGGATGATCCGATCAGCTACTGCAGTGAAATACTTTAAAAGCTGTGACAGTTTTGGAAACTTTTTGTTTCTATGATCCTGCTCAGCACAGAATAAAGTACATGTAGATTATAATGAATATAATCCAGCTATTCCGATGTCCATGGTACCTGACCGATAAATTGCGTAATGTTTGAGCTTATTGCAGAAAAAATGGCCGATAAACGATAATTTTTTATTTATTTATTTTTTAAATGGAGAGATCGATAGTTACAACCGTGTTACGAGTGTTGTCGTGTAGTTTGTCCACCGGAGGACACGCTGCTACTCCTTTTTTGGCAACACGCACATTTGGAGCTCCACAAAACACAACAATCAGCCGACCCAAGCAGAGTCGGGAAGAATAGCCTGCTACGGAGGTCATCGTTTTTTTTATTTATAGTTTCTCTTTGAAGTTCATATGACAGAGAGACACTTTTTCTTTTAATGTTCATTAGTAGTAGTACTCTATAGTTTATAATGGATCTGAATATTTATTTATTTTTTACATTTTTGTATTTTTAATTTTGGGTCTTTAAAATATTTTTTTGTACTTTTACAACTTTTGTAAGTTTACATTTAAACTTCATTATGTTATGCTATCTTGGTGAGGACTCTTGAATAACTACATATAACTAATGTTAGGGAAAGTCTTTTTAAGAAAGAAAAATTAAGCTCAGCTGATATCATCAGAGTTTTAAATCCTCAGATTGGTTTGGTCGGCTCTAATTCAGACTACTGCACTCAGTCTACTCATTTTTTAGTTTGGGTTAAACCCGTCCAATCTAGGTGACCAGTCAAATAAGCCTATAACTAAAAAACCCCACAATATAAATATAATAATGTTGATTGGTTGGTTGTGATTTCCACCATGTTAAGAAAGTTAATACAGACACTCTGGTTTTGCAGACCTCACTTTGAAAACATTGGACATTTTGCTGACGTTAGATGCATACAAATAGATGTATACCGACACCAAAACAAAAAAAACCAATTAAACAGGTGTATTTGTTCCAAATGTCGTTTCAGTTGCTAATTGTAAGTGTGTTCATGCTTTAGTGTGTTGACCAAGATCATAAAGAGCGGCTACGCGGCACTGCAGCTGGAGTATTTCTTTACTGCGGGACCTGACGAAGTCCGCGCATGGACCATCAGGGTAATTACAAACACACACACAAACACGTGCAATATTTTGACTTAAATAGACTTATTTAATGTCTGTGAAGCTATTTGGGTTCTTTTTATTGTCGATCAAGGTGATCATCAGCTTGGCTATTATTGTGCAACCCTACATGGTTGGATGATGCTGTATTTGCTTGATTTCTTAATCTTGTGTGTGTTTGTCTGCTGTTCTAACCTACAGAAAGGCACCAAGGCACCACAGGCAGCTGGCAAGATCCACACAGACTTTGAAAAAGGCTTCATTATGGCTGAGGTCATGAAGTATTCAGATTTTAAAGAGGAGGGCAGCGAGTCTGCTGTTAAGGTAAGACCACAGCTACATCTTAGGCTAACAACCGTTATCGCCTCTTTTAAGGATCCGAAAGATGTTCCGAGGATAGAAAAGAAGCTGGAGGAAGTTATAAAGGCAAACAGTGGCTTAACACCTTATTAGAGAATAAAAATGACTTTTGCACCCAGCCGTACTTTTTTTGCACGAATAAATATATTTTATGCTATAGTACATGAGGTGTATTTATACACACACACATGTATGTGTATATATGTAATGAGAATGTAAGTATTAAAAGTTTTGTTTTTAATATCACCCCTGATTTCTGGACAGGCTGCAGGAAAATACAGACAACAGGGCAGGAACTATGTGGTGGAGGATGGCGACATCATCTTCTTCAAATTCAACACACCCAATCAGCCGAAGAAGAAATGATGTCATTATTAAGCCTGTCACAGATTGGCTGGACTGTACCATATGGAACGGGGTTACGCTGCAGATGTGAGGAATTACCCATGAGGTTCATTCACTGTTTGGCTTTTGAACATTCAGTTCATACACACACACAGTTTGTGTGTGTGTGGGTTGTTTTTTGGCATTTGTTATTTGAGCTTCATACCTGATATCTGCGGTTTCTTTTATGGCTTCACAATTAAATACCGCATGACACAGCAGAAGCAGACGCCCAAAGCTAATAAACACACTTCTCCAGACCAGAACTGTGTGACTTCATTCATTCATTCATTTATTTATTTATTTCCTCAGTTGAAATGGAAAATGTGCATTTTGGTGGAGAAAAGGGGAAAATATTTGTGGTTAGAAGTGATCCAAAATACTGGAACAGACAAGATTTGTTATTTTCTGAAATGTGTTCTAATAAAAATGGTGTTGTGCAGCGATGAAAGTCAAATATTCTGGTGGAAATGAAACACTTTGGTGTCATACTTGCAATACAAAGCCAGTAGATGGGGGTGATGTCCTTTTAGAAACTGTATCTCCTCAAACAGCCATACACACACACACAAGTCGATGCATTAATATTTCAATTCTCAATGAAATGATATCTCCAAAGCTGGAAATTAAATGTACTAAAAATCAGGAGTCAAACACAGAACCATAAAGTGAATAATTAGCTCTCTAAAGACTGCCAGCTAATAGACATAAGGCATTTTCCTATAACTAAAGAAAGAAAATAAGCAAGAGGATTATTAGTATAATCTCTATTATAATGAGAAAATGCAATGTGTAATGAGTGACATTTAAGCCTCATGGGGAGTAGTTTAATTTTAACATGTGTAGGTTCACTTTCATGCATCTCTGGCAAACAGCTCACCATTAAGTAGTTAATTTTCAAACTCGACCACCTTGTGAATCGACTCAACGGTGCAAATCCGAACCCGATTCCTGGGCATTTAGTATTCTTAAGTATCATTTGCAACTTCATTTGAGTGAAAATATGGTTCCTTACAAAATGACGTTAGAATGTTTATCAGCGGACAGATAAGTAGTTTCACCAACTGTTCAAGTGGGAAAATGATTATTTCTTATTGTATATAATCAATAATATTAATGGTAGTAGTACATATAAATACTCAATATGGCCATAGGTTTGTGGACACCTGACCATCACATCCATAGGTGGGTCTTCCTCAAACTTGCAAACACTCCTTTGCATGGAATGTCTTTGTATGCTGTAGCGTTAAATTTCCCTTCACTGAAACTAAGAGACGCAAACGTGTTCCAACATGATAATGCCCCTGTGCACAAAGCAGCTCCATGAAGACATGGTGTGTAAAATTTGGACTGGAAGAACTTGAGCGTCCTGCACAGCGCCCTGACCTCAACCCCACTGAAAGCGTTTGGGATGAACTGGAGCCTCACCTGATATCAGTGTCTGACCTCACTAATGCTCTTGTTGCTGAATGAACACAAATCCCCACAGCGACACTCCAAAATCTAGTGGGGAGCCTTCCCAGAAGAATGGGAAGCAATAAAGGGAATAAATTTGGAATGAGATGTTCAACAAGTACATATAAGTGTGATGGTCAGGTGTCCGTATACTTTTGGCTTTGACGTGTATATTTACAAAATCAAATCTGATAGAAATATGAACCTATAAATAGAGAAAAAGCTACTTCGGTCAGTCTATGAGGTAGTTATTACACTGTGGACACATCCGGGTTCTGCAGCTGTTTCCGCAAACTAGTTTGTTTAATCAAAAGTGAGTAAACTGACACCTTTTGGTGCGTTTTCCAAATGGCTCCGTTATTGTGCACGACACAGAGACATGTTTTGTTTAAAACTTGTGTATTTTCATCACACGGGGTTCCTGAAAATACTCCTGAGACTAACTTTTTTTTTCTTTTTACACACTGACATTATGGCTGCGTCCCAAACCACATAAAAGTACGCCACGACATGTTCAATGTAATATTTAGCAAAAATGTGCTGTGTGATTGATTTATTTATTTATTCTTTTTGGTTTACTTTTAAAGTCTTTATAAGACGACATGGAGGCGTAATTAAATTCAGAAATCTTCCTGGCACTAGAAAGAATTCACTCGCTTTTCTAAAAAACCGTCGAAGTAAGAGAAGACTCCTGTCCATCTATGTAGGCAAACAACAAACAGGAAACGCTCGTGGCGTAAATTTGACTGACATGCGCGTCCGATCAATCAGGGACGACGAGTCGTGTCGCGCAGCCAATGGTTTCAAAACAAGAAAAGAGAAGCGGGGCGGGTCTTCCGCTACGTGAGCGACTTCCACTGTCCAAGCTTAGAAGCCCCACCTTTTGCGTTTCCCGCACCGTCAATCAAAATAGGAAAAAAAGGGAAAAAAATCGACCCGAATCTCCGATCACAGCCCGCCTTTGATTAAAACAATCATGTTTGGAGTTTAAATGAACAGATAACCGTGCTATTGTTTAGCCTTTCGCGCAATGACTGGTACGTAACACTTAAACCGATCGAAGCACAGCACCGCCGGTGAGTTTGGAGCAACCTTTAGCAAAGCTAGCTTAGCCAAAGTCTTTAATCTTTTTTTCCTCTCAGCAGCTATGCTAGCACTTAGCTAGGCTAGTTACTTAGCCTGACTTTAACAAAGTAAAACACTTCATTCGAGCGGGAAAAAAGTAGTGGAGTGCGTGCGATAAGAAGTAAAGCCGCGGATTTCGTTCAAACTCTGTTGTAGTTGGAGAACTAAAGTCCTTCTTATTCGTATTAGGTAGTATGAAAGTCGCTGAGAAATTAAATTTCGCTGTGTTTGTTGTTTTCTCTCTCTCTCTCTCTCTCTCCCTCTCTCTCTCGCTCTTTTCCCTGCAGCCCCAGAACAGCCAGCTAAGCAGCAGGAAATGGCTGCCTTGGACGCGGACGGCAGTCAGAGCGACTTTCTGCAGACCGCCGCAGGAGCCGCCGCCTCGGACCAGGTATGTCCCCGAGCTCCGGTGCTCGTCTTCTGCGTCTTATTGACCCGCTGAGGGGGGAAATAAAAGCGCTCGGGGAGTCGAAAGTCAAAACCGCTTCCCGTGAGCCTTCGGTCTGTACGGCCACCCACTTTCTTAGGCTTTATAAACCCGCCCATTGTGGGTCGGACGCTTCGGCACACCGGCGCTTTATCCCGCTTTCACCTGCACTGCTCGGGCCGCTGGGTCACCTACCCCCACCTACCCCCACCTACCCCCATCTCTCTCTCTCTGTTTCTCTCTGTTTCTCTCTGTGTCTCTCTCTCTCTGTGTCTCTCTCTCTCTGTGTGTCTCTCTCTCTGTGTGTCTCTCTCTCTGTGTGTCTCTCTGTGTGTGTGTCTCTCTCTCTCTGTGTGTGTGTCTCTCTCTCTCTCTGTGTGTGTGTCTCTCTCTCTCTCTGTGTGTGTGTCTCTCT
>JAQMYM010000036.1:28152096-28206156 GCA_030014255.1 Parauchenoglanis ngamensis | reverse complement strand
TTTCAGTCTGTTTGTGTGTGTGTGTGTGTGTGTGTGTGTGTGTGTGTGTGTGTGTGTGTGTGTGCGTAAATCACAGCTGCAAAATCCGAAAGTTGACCGGGTGCTCGAGATTCTGCAAAGGATCAACAGCAGTTATTACGCTTCTTTCCATGACATCATCCAAAAAGTAAACTATGGTAACAGCTTAAAATTTATTTACACCTTATACACACAGATAAAAAATAATGAATGTGTATTCTAAGGTAAACATATTGCTTGTGTGTGTGTGTGTGTGTGTGTTTTAGCTGTGGAGGAGGCAGAGGACATCGACCTGCACCTGAGGCCCCTGAGAAAGCTCATTTCGGCGTTTGAGGAGCGGAGCTTCACCAACCTGGAGCTGCTTTTCCCGGCTCTCTTTCACACACTCGCTCTCATCTGGACGCACTCAGACTTTTACTGCTCCCCACCTCGCATCGTCACACTCCTTACTGAGTTCTGCAACCTGCTCATCGACAAGGTGTGTGGGAGAGGAGAGGCGAGAGATTGTGTGCTGCAGCAGTGATAATCCAGTAGGAAAAAAAACTAGTTTGTTGAGTATCTCCTGTGTCTAAGGCACTCATTTTTTCACCTATATGAGTGTAGCTTCATTTCAGCGGTACAAGATTTGTCATCCCTGTCCCCGCCCCGTTTTCTGTGTTAGTGTGAAAGAGCATTGAACATATGTGCTCAGGTATGTGTGCACACAGGCGATGGGGTATCTGATCCCAGAGGAGCTTTTTAAGATGGAGCTGGAGGAGGGTGTGGAACGTGTGCAGAGTGCGCTGCAGGTGTTCCGGGCATTTAAGCACACTTTCCAGCAGTACAGAGACAGACTGAGCCCCTCAGGGCCTTGCAGTCAGCCGGGACGCTCTGTCAAACCCTGGGATTTTCCCTCGCAGATCATTTTCCAACGTGCTGACCGCATCAGCGAGAGGCTGCTCATGATTGAGGTGAGTGATTAAAATGGAAGTGACGTTTAATGTCTCTGTTTTCGGTGTGCTCATGACAGTTATAGATCTTAATTAAGGGTTGGCATATTTGGGCTGGATAAATCTATATACGTTGTGTGAATACATTTGTGGGTCTTTAAATTTTTGAGCCTAAAGAAGTGTCATTAAAACATGAGCTTCACAATCAGTGATTCTGAATCATCTGTCACCCTAATTAAAGGCGTCAGAGGAGTAATGAAAATATGATATGAGTGGTGTGTATTTTGTGCGTGTTAGGAGCTGTTTGCGTCAGCACTGGACTTCCTGAAGCTGGAACGTGTGGAGTTGGGTGGCTCCAGAGGAAAGATTCTCAGCGAGATGGTTTACAGAATGAATGACGAGTTTCATGACAGCTGGAGAATCCTCAGGGAAAGCAAATATGACCCTTTGGACTACAGTAAAGAGGTCTTGTAGTACACACACACACACACACTTCCAGAGGAACACAATGACACTGACTCCCAATACAGAGAAATGCATAATTTAATTATAAACAAAATCTTGAACGCCACCAAAGTGGACATATTAATGCTAAATATTTAATGTGGGTTTTCCTTTAACACGGCTCTGCTCTACATGCTCTGCAGGAGTTTGTGCGAGATTACAATCGCATGGTGGAACAGAATAATGACTTCGACCAGCGACTGGGGACAGTGTTGAGCCTGGCCTTCCAGCACTCTTCAAGCTTGGAGTCGGCCTTCAAGGTAACACACTCCTAGTTGCATTAGCAGTGTGATGAAATATATATATATATATATGGAGTTCTGTTTGCTATTAAAAAAATGGAACACTGAATTAACATCTGTGTTTGTGTTTGTAGCTATTGCAGATCTTTGGCACTCTGTTGGAGAGGCCGAGGGTTCACCAGCTGTTTGCTCCAAACTATTCCCTCCTTCTGGCCATGTTTCAGGAGGATGTCAACCTCTGCCAGCATATTCTAGACACTCATAGGGAGCGGGTAAGTTGTGTGTGTGTTTTTAGATCTTTTTGAGGACCAAATGTTCCCACGAAAATATGAAAATCTGACATTTTTAACCTTGTTGCGACATTGGTTTGGTTTTTTAAGTTTAAGTGTTTTTTTTCTTTTTTTCCCACAGTTGCAAAATGGCTGCCCAGTTCTTCTTAGTAAAAACATGCCACCTGTAGCCGGAAACCTGAAATGGTCACAAGAGCTCCGAGAAAGAATTCTAAGCAACCGCAGCAGCCTTACCCGCCTCACACACATGTATGTTTTCCTCTCACACACACTCGACTACTAAATCATTTTCCTACAGTGAATTGTTTGTTAGATACATTAGGAAAGTGTGATGTATTTATATCAACTATATACTGTGTGTTTGTGTTTGTGTGTGTATGTATCAGGCCGTTAGACAGTCCTGAGGCAGAGCAGGTGTTGCGAGCATGTGAGTGCGTCTTGGAAGTACTCGATCAGCTGGATGAAGAGATGTACGCTACCTGGTGCGTGGGATTGGACGAACTGTGCCACACACACATGAACGAACCACTGCTCTTGCTGGATGAGGAGGGTGGGCTGTACCATGTCAACTTTAACCCTGCTGTAAGAGAAGTAGACGTACACACACACACCACACACACATGTATAATTGTCAGTTTTTTTTTCGTTTTTTTTCGGTTTTATATCTACTCCCTTGCTCTTTGCGTGTGTGTGTGTGTGTTTTCATGTTAGTTGATTGCGGTGTTGAGGGAGGTGAAGTATCTTGGGCTGCTGAAGAATCATAACATTCCCAAAGCTGCACTGCACCTCTACTCCAAACAAGAAACACTCTGCTTGGTGAGGGCGCTCTGACGTATGTGTGTTTGTTGCGTTTGTGCACATCAGCATCTCTGTATTGATTTGGGCTCATCATAAATGCCACACTTTTCCCTTTGTAACATTTTTTGTGTGTGTGTGTGTGTGTGCATTTGTGTACACAGTACACTACCACACTCTTTCAGGTCACTCAGTGGTACAATAAGCTTCACAGCACTATTCTGGATGTTGAGCTGCGATTGGTGGAAGCAGAGATGGAGGAAGTGAGACGCACTCTAAGCCCCGCCCTCTGCGACCTGAGGTGGAGTCAGGAGGAGCTCTGGGATTACATCAAGAGGTTGTAGGATTCAGAATGTTTTTGTTCTCTTCTGCTTTTTCTCTTTAATATTTCCTGTTGTTCATATGCTGTTTTTATTTATAGCACTCTGTCGTATAAAAAAATCATTCTCCTGAAGTTGCCACAAGGGTGCAGAGCTGTCACCAAGGTTACTGTGAAGAATCAAAAAATAAGACTGTCTATTTCCAAGTGTGTTATTTCACAGTGATGGCTGTCGATATATTTTTATTACTAAAATAATGTGCTGTCTAAATCTTTGTATAGCATTGTTTGAGAATACATCACATCATACATGTCCTGCTACTGATCTTAGAATTATTGGCACCCCTCAAGAGAAATCATTGTGTAGCATTGCCATTACATACAGTGATTTAAACTGATCTTTTCTCTTGAACTCTAAAGTTCAAGATGTTTCCCAACCTTTTTAACATTACAGAAAAAGGGCCAGTTCTGCTATTATTTCCAGGAGAGAATATCATAATATTTGAGCATTTATTTATGTTATTAATGTTAATGAACTGTGCAGGTTCTACTGTAGAGTGCCTTATAGCTCTTGAGCATATAATAAAGCGTGATATGATTTCCTTGTGCCCAGCACACATGATCTGGTGCATGGCATGTTCAAGAGAGTACAGAAGAGCAAGGCGAACCTGGACACCGTTCTGGCTCTGATGGGAGTTTTCAGCCAGTCGGCTTGTGTGACACGCAGCCGCAGTCTCCGCGGGGACCTGCTTTACATGGCTGATGTGGAAGAAAAGTTCAAGCAGCAGTACGGACTCGTCTCTGAAACGGGAGAGAGAATACACACACTTGTCCAGGTTCATTGCCTTTTCTGCATTTTGCGTCCTGATTTTTTTTTATTCTGAGGCGAGCTTCATTTTGTCTACATGTTTCATTCTCTCTTCATCTCTCTCAGGAAAATGCAGTTCTACTGGGCGCTGATCTCGCCTCCGAGGCTTGGGAGGCTTACACACAGCATGTGGACCATATGGTCCTGGGCGGATTCTGCAGTGCTGTGCGTTGTTCTTTACAGTACCTGGTCGATAACACAGACTCAGCTCCGCGTGTAGCACCACTGTTCGAGGTCAAGCTGAACCTGACCTCAGATATGACCTTTCACCCCTCACTTGACCTCTCCAAGACAGGCAACTTCTATCACATCATTGACAAGATGGTGGCTGATATATTCAAAATGGCTTCCTACATGAACAAAGTTGCCACGAGCAAAAAAGCAGAGACCTACCAGGTGTGTGTCTGTGTGTTAATGCTGTACACAAGTCTGTGCATGAAAAACACATATATGTATACATGTGTCTGTTTGTGTTTGTTACACTGCAGGTAGATATCTCCCAGGTGCCAGAGTTGTGCGACCTGGCTCAGCTGATTCGCACCCGTGCCCGGGCGACCATATCCAAGGTGAGAGAGTTTCAGAGCTCGTTCCGCTCTTATCGGTACCTGTGGATGGGAGACAGGGCCGAGTTTATGAGACAGTTCCTGCTCTATGGCCATGCCCTCTCAGCAGAGGAGGCGGAGCTGTATGCTGATTACGAGCTCACCAAGAATCCGCCCAAACTGGACAACTTCAAAGAGCAAGTAAGAATTATTTTTAAGAAAGTGGACTCTACAATTTTCTAGCAATTTCTTTCTACTTATAGAAAACATATTGTAAATTTCCAAGTAGGCATCGAAGCTGTCTTTGTGGCTCTAACAATTTAATATGGTCACATTAATCACAGAATAATACCTGCAATACTAAAGAGCAGGTATGCATTATATATTGTATATTATTGCTCTGTTATAAACAGATTGATATGTTTATTATTTACGTTCAATCGCAGAACCTCAAAAGTGCTACTACTGCATATACATTGCACTTCTTTGCCACTGCAAACACACCCAGTTACTTTTAGCATATCTACATGAATTCGGAAGCAATTTCATCATGCCATGTGATGTGTGTGCTGTATAGATCAGCGAGTTTGAGAGTCTGTATGAGGCGGTGCAGGCGTTGGAGGAGAAGAGGGTGTTCTGCGGCTGGTGTCAGGTCGACATCAAACCATTTAAAATCTCCCTCATGAACACCATCAAGAAGTGGAGCTGGATGTTCAAAGAGCATCTGCTCAACCATGTCAACGACAGGTGGCACACTCGCACGTACACACATATGTGTGTATTTAGTTGTTAACATTGCAATAGGATGATATTTGGTATATTGCCTTAACATCATGTCCGTAACGTAACGTTAATATGACCTTTGACATATGAATATTGCTGCACTTTTACAGAAAAATGAGGATGTGTTATTTAAAATGTAAAACGCACACAAGGACCTTTTGCAACAAGTTGAATTAAATCAAGTAAATTTGATATTTTGAATTTTAAAATAGTAACGTATTCAAATTTCTTTTTTTGTTGTTGTAAAAGTTTCTTTTTAAAAATGTTTTAGAGGTATGTTTGAAATTGGGTGCACTGAATTTTAAATAAATTGAGCTGAAATACTTTTTAAAATAATTTATAGAGATAATTATTTTAATTTCACTGTAGATTTATGTACTTGCTGTACGTATTATTTCTTTCTTTATTTTAAGAAGATACACTATTTTACGCGCAGTTCTGATTGGCACCGCTTCTATTTAGCCATGTTTGCTTCCTTCCGTCCTTGTTGCAGTGTTCTGGACTTGTCGAGCTTCATTGAGAACACAGAGCACGGTTTAGGGAAGAGCGTGAAGGATGGAGATTATGCTGGTCTGGTGGACATCATGGGTCACCTGATGGCGTTCAGAGACAGACAGCAGAACACTGAGCAGCAGTTCAAACCACTCAAATCGACTTCAGATCTGCTGAAGACCTACAGCCAACAGCTTCCAGAGCATGTCTATGCCCTGCTGGAGGTGCACGCATACACACAAACAGTTATTATATTGTATGCTGTCCTGATTTAAATTTAAACAGGATTTCTAACACACGCTGATTTCAGGAACTGCCTGATAAATGGAAGACTCTGAAGAAACTGGCCTTCACTGTGAAACACGAGGTCGCTCCTCTGCAGTCCAACGAGGTCGCCATCGTCCGAAGGAAGTGTGTCCGCTTCGAGGTGATTAGGATCATCATAGAAGAACTAATTTAATAACATCATAAGATATTTATGTACATTTGAGTCATTATTGTAATAAGACATATTTTAGATACTACATGTATAGACAAAATAATTTAGAACATACGCAAAAGGAGTCCTGAATTTTTTTGTTGTGCCTGAAAAACTGTTCAAACAAGACAAGTTTATTTAACCTAAATTGAAGTCGGAACTTTACAGACACTTAGATTGAAGTCATTAAAACTAATTTTTTTAACCACTCACCTACAGTTTGCAAGTGCACATGGGACCCAGATCTTATTTTTTGGAGAAAATGTCCTCTGGTCTGATGAAACAAAAATTCAGCTGTGTGACCATAATCACCATTGTTATGTTTGGAGGAAAAGGGTGAAGCAAAGAACACCACGCCAGTCGTGAAGCATGGGATGTGGCAGCATCATACTGTGGAGGTGCTTTGCTGCAGGACTGACTGGCGCACTTCACAAAATAGACGGCCTGACAAGGAAGGAAAATTATGTTGAGATGTTGAAGCGACATCACAAAACATCAGCCAGGAAGTTAAAGCTCAAAGCAGGAAGTTAACAAAGTCAAGGCATTGGGGTGGCCATCACAAAGCCCTGACCTCAATCTGGTAGAACATTTGTGGGCATAAGTAAAAAAAGCGTGATTGTGGACAGCTAGGACATTTTAGCAAAGTGTATGAAAATTTGTGTATGTTCATAGTTTTACTTAGAAGCTCTAAGAACGTTAGAAATGAAGGATGAAAAATGCATATCTGAGGGTTTAGCTGTTAACTATATACTACTTCAGTGGCAGTTATTAACTCTGCATCCTGACTTTCTTTCTCTCTGTCACTATCACTATCACTCAGATTAAACAGCATGAGTTTCGGGAGCAGTTTCGTACAGAGCCCATCTTCAGCATCAGCACTGATGAACCATACAAGCTCATTGACAAGGTGTTTTGCTATGTTTTTTTCTGGTAAATGACCCTTAGTTCAGATGTATTTTATATACTAAATGTCAGGAAAGTATCAAGACTAATCATTTTAGATGTAGTGCTTTTTATTCCTGAACTTTCTACTGAGAAAGACTAAAACATGTATGTGTGTGGTGCGTTTAGACCAATCGTTCAGTGGCTCACTTGGAGAATGAGATGTGCGAGCTGCAGGAAACGGCCAAGCTGTTTGAGGTCAGCTTCCCGGACTACAGACAGCTTCGGCAGTGCCGCTCTGACATAATCCTCCTCAAAGCAGTGTGGGATATGGTCATCTTTGTCAAGGTACTGCAAAGTCACCGACTCTCCTCACCTGTTTTAGATTCCCGTATGGGTGTAATGTCTAGCCGTGCCATTTTGTTTATTCTGTTGCAGCACAATCAGAAAGTATATTTTAGATTAGCTTAGTGTCATTTGCCTTGTAATTTAACTTTAATAAAACTTTAAAAGGTTTATCACATCCTCACCAGAACGCAAACATTCATAGAACATGGTGTCTGGAAAGTCAGTAACCAATAGGAATATGTTGAACAAAATCAGCAGAGTCTGAGAAAATACATAGAGCGAATTTAACTTTTTAATCATGATCTGTGTGCGTCATGCTGCGACGTGTAGTCCAGTATCTTGGACTGGAGGACGACACCATGGAAAGAAATCAACGTGGAGCAGATGGACATGGAGCTCAGGAGGTTTGCTAAGGTGCAGCTAACTAAGTCAGCCCATACACTATCTCTATTTCTTCCTCTGTCTCTCATTCTCCAAACAAATATCGGATTTAAATACCACTATTTAATCACACTGAATAAAAGATAAAGCTTAGGTTTCCATGGGAACGTCATCTCTCTCACCGATTATTTGGAACTGTAAACTTCTCTCTTAAAGCACCAGCTTTACATGAGACTCCTTCTAAAAATGTTGCATAAACATCCTCACAGAAAACTTCACTATATGAAGAATGACGCATTCCTTTGTAAATTTCTCCATCCCTCTGTCTGTTACTGACGTAGTTAAGGAGACTTTAGATGAAGACATATGACTTTAATTGTTATGGGAAAGGAAGATGAATCTGTTTGGGGTTATGTTTGCAGGAGATGAAGACTCTAGATAAAGAGGTGCGCGTCTGGGACGTCTACGCCGGGCTGGAGTCTACTGTTAAAAACCTGCTGACGTCGCTGAGGGCTGTTAATGAGCTGCAGAACCCGGCGGTCCGAGAGCGACACTGGCAGCAGCTCATGCACACAACTGGGGTAGAGTATTTTAATCGTGTACTGTTGCAGAATTGCACAGAAAACCGTGGTAAGATTAAAGCAACACTGTGGAAGTATTATGTATATACGAATTGCACAACACGTTATTACCACAGCAGCTTCATTCAGTGTGCAGTAACACAATATTACAGGAGAAGACGTCTTGTTCTGATGATATAGTCCAGTGCTAGAAACTTAGAAACAGGGCTAGAAGAACAACATGGGTGTGATAGTCAGGTGTCCACATACTTCTGGTCATATAACCTATTCTGTGTACGACACCATATGCCTTGTTCGTTATCTGAAATTATGTATAAATCGTAAGTAGATTTCAGCACTACAAATATTGTGTTTATGGTGAACCATAACACAGCTCTAATCATGTCAAAACATATAATACATATCTAACATTCTGCATGTCTTTAGTATTGTGTTTTTTATTACTGCGTACTGTTGGAAAAAAATGTTAAACTGAAAATTATGCATACATTTTTTAAAGTCTTTTTCTTCTCTCTCTCTTTGTCTGAAGGTGAGCTTCATGATGGATGAGAACACCACTCTGGGTGATCTGCTGGAGCTTCATCTGCACCGCATGGAAGAAGAAGTGAAGAACATCGTGGACAAAGCAGTCAAGGAGATGGCCATCGAGAAGGTGGTGATAGCACCAGACACTCAGAATGTTGTCAGCATTTTGTGTTTCACACACAGCAAAAATTATGTGTGTACTTGTGTAGGTTTTGGCTGAGATCAAGCAAACATGGTCTGTGCTGTCTCTGTCGTACGAGACTCACACCAGCACTGGAACTCCTCTTCTGAAAGCCGACGAGAACCTGATCGAGACATTGGAGGATAATCAGGTGACTAACACAAGCGCAACATCACAGACAGGTATGAGGAGAAGCCAAAATGCAGATACTACAATGTAGGAAATAACCATCTGAAGCAATAAGTGGTTAAAACTCTCATAGTGGTGATGTAATTGCTGTTTCTCCTTTTTCTGTTAAAAAAAGCAAAGTGCATTAGAATTATTCTGTTCCCTGCTAGCTGGATATTATACACTAAGTGTTCTCTGATTCGATTCAGAAAATCCATTCAACAGTCTTCACTATGGACACATTAGTTTAGATTTGCCTCAAAAAGGTTAAGAAAAATTGATATCCAGGTTAAAAAAAAAAAAAAGTCAAAACTTTGGTTTCAGCAAAAATTTGCAGGAAATAATATTGAACCAGGTTTCAAATGTGAGAACTTGGGTATTTGGTGTTGATATTGCTGTTCATGGATGTGATGTATGAATGTATACCTGTATGTGTGTGTGTGTGTGCAGGTGCAGCTGCAGAATATCCTGATGAGCAAGCACGTAGAGTACTTCCTGGTGGAGGTCAGCGGCTGGCAGCGGAGTCTTATGCTGGCAGACCTGGTGATTGGCACCTGGCTGGGAGTGCAGCGCACCTGGGCTCACCTGCAGAGCATCTTCACCAACTCGGAGGACATCCGTAATCAGTTGGCACACGATGCCGAGCTTTTTCAAGGCATCCACCTCGACTTCCAGGTAGCTGCCCGACAAGTCTCTGTGGTACAATATGTGCCACTTATGTGCTTTAAACATTAAAATTAGCAGTGGTATTTTATCTTGCGTATCTTATTGCCCAGCATTGTGTAGCATGTCTGCTCTTTGTGTGTGTGTGTGTGTGTGTGTGTGTGTGTGTGTGTGCAGGAGTTAATGATGAAAGTTGTGGAAACTGCAAATGTGATTGAAGTCACCAACCAGCCAGGCTACCTGGAGAATCTTGAGGCTCTGCAGCAAAGGTACACTTGAGTATGTGTTATACAAAACTTTAAAAAAACAAACAAAAAAAAAACAACCAACAAAAAATTTTGAGATTTCTTCAGAAATGGAAGACTGGAAGATGGAACCTGCAGAAACCGGAAAAAAAAAACCTGCCAAAGAGTGTAAATGTACTCAATTATATTATTTTGTTTTATTTCAGTTTTGAATGCAAATGTTGTATTTTTTTTTTATTCTTCTTTCATTTTTTTCAGGTTGTTGGTATGTGAAAAATCTCTGGCTGAGTATTTGGAAACGAAGCGTCTGACATTTCCACGATTCTACTTTGTCTCTGCTGCTGACCTGTTGGAGATTGTTTCCAAGGGAACACAACCCAGACAGGTAACCCATAATACCATTTACTCTATTGCTCACTCTGTTGGACAGAGCCGCAGTTTGGCAAGTACTCTGTGTGTGTATGGGTGTATAAAACTTGTGTGTGTTTATGTAGGTCACACGACACCTGCTGAAGCTCTTTGATAACCTGGCTGATCTGAAGTTCAGAGATGAGGGAGAAGAGGAGGGAAAGGTAGAAGTTGCCGTGGGGATGTACAGCAGAGAAGGGGAGTACGTGCCATTTTCCGAGCCCTGTGTGTGTGAGGGACAGGTAACACACACACACATACACACACACTATACATGGCCTAATACAAAAAAAAAACATTTAAGCAGTAAATAAAACGGGTATGAAGACTGATGTAATATTTAGTAAAATCTAGGAAATGAACATGGATAGATATACCATACATAATGATATATTTATCACATTATACCCATTCTTCTAATCATTTAAAGATCAATCAGCACTGGACAAATTTGTCCTTTTTCAAATAAATTACTGGCATTTGCATTTTTCTGTTTTGCTCTCTTCCTCCGTCTCAGGCTGAGTGCTGGCTGGGTGGATTGGAGTTGGCCATGCGCTCCACGGTGAGGCAGGAGATCTCGGAAGCCGTAGCGGCATACGAGGATAAACCACGTGATCAGTGGCTCTTTGATTATCCTGCACAGGTGTGCGTGCTTTAACATATCAGTATTTTCTGTAGTGGAGGCAACACAAAAGGTGTGGACCTTCCAGGGTCTACTTTTCAGGGTGTGTGTGTGTTTTTCAGGTGGCACTGACGGGTAGTCAGATTTGGTGGGCGATGGATGTTGGCATTGCCTTTGAAAGAGTCGAGGAGGGTTTCGAGACAGCGCTTAAAGACTATAATAAAAAACAGGTTTTTTACCCACTCCCTCTTCCTGTTACTCATTTACTCAGTCATTCTCTCAGTTACTTGTGTAGTCACTCACTCCGTCACTAAGATGTATGTAAGTACGAATTTATCTGTTGCAGATCCTCCAGCTGAACTCTCTGATAAATATGCTGCTAGGCGAGCTGAGTCCTGGTGATCGGCAGAAAATCATGACGCTGTGTACCATTGATGTTCATGCTCGTGACGTTGTGGCCAAGCTCATCTCTCAGAAGGTAACCATGACGACAATGCTGGCTGAAAATGAGTTGAGAATGAGTACTATGGCTTTCATAGTAAAAGTGAATGTGTGCACCTCTGAAAAATATCATTTGAGTACCACACACAGTCCGAATATTACCAGTAAAGATATGCGTATAAGTCCCAGGTTTGAGATTCATTTAGGGGTGTGTTTTGTAATATTATGAAGTCATGCTGCTTGTTTCCAAGGTGACGAACGGACAGGCGTTCGCCTGGTTGTCTCAGTTACGTCACCGCTGGGATGAACAGCAAAAGCACTGCTATGTCAACATCTGTGATGCCCAGTTTCAGTTCTCCTATGAATACCTGGGTAACACCAACAGACTGGTTATAACACCACTCACTGACCGGTTAGTTACACTGTCTTTCTGTCACACTCGCACACATGCGCACACACGCGCAAACACACACACACATCGTGTTCAAACCTACCTTGTATCTTTCATGAAATTCTCCCCGAGGCTGACATTTATTACCATGTGGTCACCATGTTAAATAAAACTTGTGTGATTTTGTTCTTTTACATTTGCAATCAATTACACAAGAAAATCATACAATTTCTGTTTTGTCAGGTTTGGATACAAAAAGCTAGCATTTGTTTACCTTGAATCCTAACAGACTGTGAGGATCAGAATTCTGTTTTACAAATTGTTTTCACTACTACCACAAAGTTATGTTGTGTAAAACCTACAAGTGTGAAAACGGTTAAGTGAAAAACTGTAATGTAATATATAATTAACCATTTATGTTCTGTGTTTTGTTTATTTTCCTCCTTCATCTGACCGTAATAATAAACAGATGTTACATCACACTGACTCAGTCTCTCCATCTGACGATGAGTGGCGCCCCCTCTGGCCCTGCTGGCACGGGCAAGACGGAGACCACCAAGGACCTGGGACGCTCGCTCGGCATTATGGTCTACGTGTTCAACTGCTCAGAACAAATGGACTACAAGGTAATGAGTAACATTTAGAATGTGAATTGAATTGCTACTCTTAGAAGAAAATAATGATCAGGTGTACCTTTACTTTTGTTTCTTAGTCCATAGGTAATATCTATAAAGGCCTGGCTCAGACAGGTGTTTGGGGCTGCTTCGATGAGTTTAACAGGATCTCTGTGGAAGTTTTGTCTGTGGTCGCCGTACAGGTCAAAACCATCCAAGATGCTATTCGCAACAAGAAGCAGAGGTTATATTGGCACATGTCATGTCACGTTGTTTAATTTTTATATTTTACTCTGACTCCAAAAGCTGTCACGTATGTTAAACTCTAACACAACAAACTATAAATAAACATTTTCAGCAGTTCATAGTGCCGCTGTTTTAAAGAAAACATTAATGGAAATTCAAGAGCATCTACTAATTCACATTTCAATTTCATTCACAGCATTGTGTGTGTTTGGATTGCTCATTACCATTTTCAGTGCAATTGGATTGCATTACTCATTATTCCATTTCATGATACTGATCAGGTTTTACTTCCTTGGCGAGGAGATTGAGCTGAGGCCAACCGTAGGGATCTTCATTACTCTAAACCCAGGATATGCTGGTAGAGCTGAACTGCCGGAGAACCTGAAAGCACTCTTCAGGTTCCACCTGCTTTGAAAAACTCAAATTATTAGCCAGTTACAACCATTCCAGTATAATAATGAACACGTAAAAGTGATTTCTGTGCGTGCGTGTGCGTGCGTGTGCGTGCGTGTGCGTGCGTGTGCGTGTGTGTGTATCAGGCCATGCGCCATGGTGATTCCTGATTTTGAGTTGATCTGTGAGATCATGCTGGTGGCAGAGGGATTTATGGATGCTCGTCTGCTAGCACGCAAGTTCATCAGCCTTTACACACTCTGTAAAGAACTGCTCTCTAAACAGGTACTTGTGTAAAACTGCCGAAGTTGGCAAGAGCTTAAAGATATTCAAAATCTGAAAAAGTGATTTTTGAATGGCGGCCATCTTTAGCAGAGAATATCTGGAAACAGGAAGTGGGTTAACATGTAAATGTGAACTTTTGGTATTACAGGATCACTATGACTGGGGTCTACGGGCAATAAAGTCAGTGCTGGTCGTTGCTGGGTCACTGAAAAGGAAGGACAAGAACTGTCCTGAAGAGCAGGTGCTCATGGGAACCATTAGTCTCTCAAAAAGGACAATATAGTATCATTTTGCTCTCACTGTGTATACTAGCATTGACCCTCTTTCATGTTAAGTACTTGTTTGTTTTCCTGTCTCCAGGCTGCTATAACACAAGCTTTGCGATACATTTGTAACAGATGTGAATATATAACGCTTGTTGTTAAGGTGTTGATGCGCGCCTTACGGGATTTCAACCTGCCGAAGATTGTGACAAGTGATGTGCCAATATTCCTGGGTCTGATCAGTGATTTGTTTCCTCTGTTGGATATTCCGCGTAAAAGAGACCTGCAGCTGGAGCAGCACGTCCGTCAGGCAATCAGCGAGCTGCGGCTGCAGCCTGAGGAGAACTTTATCCTCAAGGTTGGCTTACCTTCATTTCTTTGTACGCAAAAATGAAAAAAGGCTCCCAAGTAAAAACTAAAGCTGAATTCAGTGTTTGGGACAGAACACTGGTTTATCTTAACCATGTGGTTTTACTCACCTACCTATCCAGATTCTTTCTTTTTTCTTTGTGTGTGTGAGGAACACGTTCACTCTGCTGTCTACAGGTGACTCAGTTGGAGGAGCTGCTCACTGTGAGACATTCTGTCTTTGTGGTTGGTGGAGCTGGAACAGGAAAGAGCCAGGTATACAAACACTTAGAATTCTTAGGCGAAATCAAATCCAGACTTCTGAGTCATGCTCTTTGCACCTCTGCATTATAGATTTTGAAGACTCTGCATAGAACCTACTCAAACATGAAGCTGAAGCCCGTGTGGAGCGACATGAACCCAAAAGCCGTGACCACGGACGAGCTTTTCGGATTCCTGCATCCTGCTACACGCGAGTGGAAAGATGGTAAACGAGTGAAACATTGTACGTGCATATGCAGAAAGTTTGAATTATTGCTCGTATGTGTATGCTTTACGTATGTTTTAGGTCTCTTCTCTTCAACCATGAGAGAGCTGTCTGCTTTATCACACGACGGCCCAAAGTGGATCGTGCTGGACGGCGACATCGATCCTATGTGGATAGAATCACTCAACACTGTTATGGATGATAACAAGGTCACTATCTAAGATAAAAGGAATGCCAGTCCCAGCATGGAGGCGTGGCTTCTTCAAAGATAGCGAGAAAAAAAAAAAATTTAAACGCTGATTGACAAATTGTATATATTATTTTGTATTAGGTGCTGACCCTGGCCAGTAATGAACGCATCTCTCTAACGTCCTCTATGCGTCTGCTGTTTGAGATCAGTCATCTGAAGGCTGCCACCCCTGCAACTGTATCCAGAGCAGGCATCCTTTATGTCAATCCACAGGACCTCGGCTGGAGCTCGTGAGTGACACCTGTTAGCCCCGTCCACTCCCCAAGTCCAAAATCAGGCCTAATCTAAGACATTTTTCTACTACTCTCACAGCACAGATAACGAATATGAAATAAACCACAATATAATCATCAGTTTAACATTCCCTTTGTTTTTCAGTTATGTGACAAGTTGGATTGACACACGCCATGCTCAATCGGAACGAGCGAATCTGACCATTCTGTTTGATAAGTATGTGCCCTACTGTTTAGAGCAGGTCAGGTGCAACCTAAAAACCATCACACCTATACCTGAGACAAGCATGGTGCAGGTAAACCTATAAACCAAACCTATACGCTATTTATTTACATACTCCAATATTGGAATAGATATAAAATCAGATATTTGTGTGTGTGTGTGTGTGTGTGTGCACCATAGACACTGTGTTGCTTGCTGGACTGCTTGTTAACGGATGAGAACACTCCTGCCGACTCTCCTCGAGAACTCTACGAGATCTACTTTGTGTTCGCGTGTGTGTGGGCTTTTGGAGGGGCTCTTTTTCAGGACCACGTGAGTGTGAAAAGTCAAAGTGTTAGGGGTAGCATAAATATTCATATACTTTTATGAATTCAAACAACATCAAAACAACCATTAGTTTACATTTGTATGAATTTCTCAATTTCTTTTGTCTGCTTTGAAACAAGGTTAAAAACAAAATTTGCTACATTTTAATTGAACGCATTTCTTTCTGATTGCCCCCTCTCTGTCTCTTAGCTTAGAGATTATCGAAGTGAGTTCAGCCGCTGGTGGAACAAGGAGATGCGGGCGGTGAAGTTCCCTTCTCAGGGAACCGTATTTGATTACTACATCGACCCCAGCACGAAGAAATTCACTCCCTGGAGTGAACGCACACCTCCGTATGACATGGAGCCTGATGTCCCACTGCAGGTATTACCCACACGTGTATATTTATGCAAAATACACGACATGCTGTATCATGCATATTTCAGCATGACATGATAAACAGTAAGTGGCTGTCAGTATCAGTGGCTTTGTTAAATTAATCTAAACAGTAATATATATTCTGTTACATTTCTCCTGAGCTCATGTGAGTGTGTTTGCGTGTGCTCAGATGGTGCTGGTTCACTCAGCAGAAACGACCTGCTTGGCATATTTTGTGGAGCTCCTCTTGGAGAAAGGCAAGCCGGTGATGCTGGTGGGGAATGCAGGCGTGGGGAAGACCATCCTCATATGGGACACCATCTCCAAACACAAAGAGGAGTACATGGTGGCCAAAGTTCCTTTTAATTACTACACCACGTCGGCAATGCTGCAACGTGAGCAAAGACCCAAGCATGTGCTAGCATGAGTCAGCAACCATACACACTGGACAAATTTAAGCGAACATTAAAGCCGTTTGCACGCACACACACACACACTCGCATATAAAAAAGCAAATGCATGCACTTTGTTGTCTTCTCTGTCATGAGGCAGGTGTTTTGGAAAAGCCTCTAGAGAAGAGGGCAGGAAGGAACTTCGCTCCTCCCGGAACCAAGAAGCTGATTTATTTTGTCGATGATCTAAACATGCCGGAGGTGGACGCCTATGGAACAGTCCAGCCACACACACTCATCAGACAACATCTGGATTATTCTCATTGGTGAGTGTGTGTCTGTGTGTAGGTGTTGCTAACACACAAATATATAAATAGTACTATTGATAGTCTTTTTTTTGTCGAGATGGTCTCATTCACGGTTACAGATGTTTTTTTTTGTACGTCATTGAATCAGTAAATGAGCACACAAGCAAACTATTCATAATACATAATGAAAATGAGGGTAAATAACAGACACTATACCCTAAAGTTATTTATCAGTAATGGAGGAAAATATTTGATATGCCATACATAATAATCGAGATTACTTTGCAATGTGTTTTCAGGTATGATCGACAGAGATTGGTGCTGAAAGAGATTCATAAATGTCAGTACGTCACCTGCATGAACCCAACAGCTGGAAGCTTCTCCGTCAACCCTCGGCTACAAGTAACACACACACAGCCACAGTTCAGGAGCCGTGTTTGCTGAGCAGCACACCTCAAATGGTTTATTTCTTATTTAACTAACTATTTAAAAACAGTCATTTCTCTCTCTCTCTCTCTCTCTCTCTCTCCATTTTCTGCGCACCCCCTCCTCATCTCTGTACAGAGGCATTTCTCAGTTTTTGCGGTGCATTTCCCGGGAGCCGATGCTCTGAGCACGATCTTCAGCAGCATCCTGTGTGGTCACTTCCAGCAGGGGGGCTTCAGCTATGGAGTGAGCCGCTCGGTGGGCGCGCTCGTCCAGGCCTCCATCTGCCTCCACCAAAAAATGACTCAGAACTTCTTGCCTACTGCCATCCGCTTTCACTACATCTTTAACCTAAGGGACATCTCCAACATCTTCCAGGTGTGTGTGTATGTGTGTGTTTGTCTGTGAGTTTTTAACTCTAAATAAGAGAACTTGTTTGCATGTGCATGTGTCATGTATTTAGACCTGCTTTTCTGCGTTTCCAATATATCTTATACATATCTAAATTATTATCAAGATAAACCATATTTTTAGGACACCCAAGGACACCTTTATGTACTTTGAAAGGTGTGTGTGCACAGTGGGGTATAATAAGAGACAGAGGGAACAGAACTTGAACATTTTTTAGAGGACAAATGCGATTTATTTCTTTAGAGAATCTGTACCAAATCAATACATTTTAAAACTTTGTTTTCTAAAAAATAACATTTAGCATAGTTCTATGCTCCCTGAAGTTAATAAGACTTGAATAATAAAAACAGATATAAAAATGCATAGTGAGAAGGCAAATCAGGCCAGCGTTTTCTTCTTTTTCTGCTAACTGCTGCTTTATATATAAGCAGTAAACTTATAAAGATAAGGAAGTAAACAAGTAAGTGAGATAAGGCAAGGTAAGTGAGATAAGGAAGATTAATATATTAAACAAACAGAGTTAGAGTAATGCAATCCGGATGAAATAAAAGCATGGGAACAAAAAGGATCTGTGTGCTGGTCAATAAAACAAATTAAACACACATGAGAAGTTACATAAAGGATAACGGCTGCCGAGGTGTCCCGTTATATGGAATTAACAGACGAGGCGGAGGCTAAGAACTCCACCACGTGGAGTGGAGTTTCCTCTGCCAAGTTCATTAATTCTGTATAATGGGACACCTCAAAGGCCATTATCCCACTTACACCTCAAGGTTACAGGCGTAGAAAGAGCACATGAGGAGTAATTTTCTTAGAAACAAATGTGTTTGTGGTGTACTTTTGTCCTAAACAAGGATACCTTGAGGTGAATGGTCTACCTGGTTTGGTTGTTATGGTTACCAGCTATGCAAGCTGCCAGTCAACGGATAATCTATTATGGTTGTTATGGTTACCCTTAAAAACTTCCCAGCACATTGATATGGAACGGTGACTAAAATGTTTTCCAACCGATCTACGTCATAGGTGTCCTGTTATATAAAGGTTATTAGACACCTAGCCAGCCAATCAATGAAGAGTATCTCTGGGGTATAAAGGGGCTTAATAGAGCATGGTGTAAGAATGTCAGTAAAATGCACTGTTCTTGTGTGTTGTGTGTATCGTATGTCTAGGGGATTCTTTTTGCCCAGCCAGAGACAGTGCGATACCCCATCGACCTGGTGTACCTCTGGCTCCATGAGTGTTCTCGTGTGTACTCTGATAAACTGATGGAGGAGAAGGATGTTGAGCTTTTCAATAAGATCCTGTTGGACACTGGCAAAAGATATTTTGAGGTGAGCGGGACACTTCAGGACATGATATCACAAATCAGGGTTATTAAGGCTGAAGGCATGGTTTGAATGTAGAGTTTATTAATGCAAAAAAAATGTAATAAGGGAATGTTTGTGTAATGTGATACTGAAACTTAAATAGAATGTAAAAAAAAAATGTAATAAATCACTGTTGAGAAATATCAACTTGAGTTTGTTTCTTATGTGGTGTTGGTTCGATTTTGTATTCAACCTGTATCCCTGGCTTTGGTTCTTGAATCTCTCTCTCGCTCTCTCTCTCTCTCTCTCCGTGTTTCTAATTCTGTAGGGAATAGATGAGTCAATCTTTATCCACCAGCCTCTGATCTATTCGCACTTTGCCCACGGTGTTGGAGAGCCTCGTTATTCGCAGGTCAGTGACTGGGAGAAGCTGCAGAAAACGTTGACTGATGCACTGGAGCACTACAATGAGCTGCATGCCAACATGAACCTGGTGCTGTTTGAGGAGGCCATGCAGCACATGTAAGTGCATCAAACCATCTGTATATCCATCGATCCATACGTCCAATCATTTATCTGCCCATTCATGCATCTATTTCTCTGTATATTTGTCTATCTGCTCACATCAATCTATCCAGCCAATTGTGTGTGTGTGTTTAGATGTAGGATCAGCCGTATTTTGGAGTCTCCAGTGGGAAATGCGCTGCTTATTGGAGTGGGTGGCAGTGGGAAACAGAGTTTGTGTCGTCTGGCTGCCTTCCTAAGCATGCTTGAGGTCTTTCAGATCACCTTGCGCAAAGGCTATGGCATTGGGGACCTGAGGGTAGCTCTCACACACACACACACACACACACACACACACACACTTTCCTTTTCAGTCTCACTCAACTCTCTCACCATGGTCTCACTCTTTCTGCAGAGTGATATAGCTGCTCTCTACATTAAGGTGGGGGTGAAGAACATTGGCACAGTTTTCCTGCACACGGATGCGCAGATTCCCGATGAACGTTTCCTAGTGCTGATCAATGACATGCTCGCATCCGGTATCTCGAACCATATGAAGTACAACTAATACTTAAATGGCTTCTATAGAGTAGAGACAGATGCGCACAATGTAACCATAAATGTGTGCGCACATTTGTATACGAAGGGGACATCCCGGACCTGTTCACTGAGGAGGAGGTGGATATGATTGTGGCGTCGATCCGTCTGGAGCTCCGAGGCCTCGGCATGCTGGACACACGAGAGAACTGCTGGAACTTTTTCATCGACCGTATACGCAGACAGTTAAAGGTCGGGAGAATAATAGCTTAATTCATGACCAGAACTCTTTCTGCTCTCAAACCGAATTATTTTGCTTTCTACCAAAAACAAAGTGCCCGTGTGCATGACTAACGTACCTCATGTTGACATTTGATTGGTGACTACAGGTGGTCCTGTGTTTCTCACCGGTGGGTTTCACTCTGCGCACACGTGCACGGAAGTTTCCGGCTCTGGTAAACTGCACGGCCATCGACTGGTTCCATCCTTGGCCCCAGCATGCATTGCAGTCCGTCAGCAGAACTTTCATTAGTAACATTCAAGGCCTTGAGGTGAGAATTAGAGGACATGAAAGAGGTTATATATTATGTGCCTGGTCATATATTCTGTACAGTGTATTGTCCACATGCATGACTAAATCTCTCGATATGTGTCATTTTAGCCTGCGGTGAAGGTGTCTATCAGCGAGTTCATCTCATACGCACACACGAACGTTAACGAGGTGAGTGTGAAGTACCAGCAGAATGAGAAACGCTTCAATTACACCACACCAAAGAGCTTCCTGGAGTTCATGAAATTATACGGCAACCTGCTGGCAACAAAAAGGAGAGAGCTGACTCAGAAGACGGAGCGGCTGGAAAATGGCCTGCAGAAACTTTTATCCACCGCCTCTCAGGTTCGTGACGTTCCCGTGCATTTATATATTATTTAAAAAATTGCGCTGTTGTTTTGGAATCCATTTTAACTTCAATTAAATAATGCCGGCACTCATATTTGCAAAGGCATCAGTTATCACTGAATCAAGGATATTTTCCTGTCTTTCTCTGTTTCTCTTACTTGCTCTCAGGTGGAGGATCTGAAGGCTAAGTTAGCGCTGCAGGAAGTGGAGCTGCATCACAGGAACAGCGACACAGAGGCCCTCATTGCTAAAATAGGCCAGCAGAAGGACAAACTGAACCAGGAAAAGAGTGTTGCTGATGCGGAGGAGCAGAGGGTGAGCACGTGTACACACATACACGGTAGAAGTAAAGTATGCATTTCAGATCATTTGAATAAATGTATTTGCATATACGTGTAGGTAGCGGCGATCCAGGCTGAGGTGACGAAGCAACAAAAGGAGAGTGAAGAGGACCTGGCTAAAGCCGAACCCGCCTTACAGGCAGCCAACGCTGCTCTCAACACACTCAACAGGGTGAGTGTGTGATATGGAAAAAGGCCAGCGAGAACCTTTTATATTGGATTTACTGTATCTGTACCGTACACTGTGGTGTGTGTTTGCAGCTTAATCTAACAGAGTTACGAACATTCCCAAATCCACCTGTGATCGTGACTAATGTGTTAGCGGCTGTGCTGGTGCTGCTCTCTCCAAGCGGACGCATTCCTAGAGATCGCAGTTGGAAAGCCGCTAAAGTCATCATGAGCAAAGTGAGCAATACGTCTGCATACGTTCCTCGCCCAAAAATAAAAAAATGCATTCCAAATTACAGCAGCTCTAAAGCAGGGTGTCTGTTATGCTTACAATGTGTCCACACAGGTAGATGATTTCCTGCAGGCACTGGTTAACTTCGATAAAGAGCGCATTCCCGATGCTACGGTGCGAGTGCTGAGGGATGAGTATCTGAGCGACCCAGATTTCAACCCGGAGTTTGTGCGTGTCAAGTCCTCAGCTGCAGCCGGACTATGTGCCTGGGTTATCAACATCATACGATTTCATGAGGTATTCCATGAGGCCGCATAAACTTCCACCGTGTTCAGAAATATATACTTTTTATTTAAGCTTGCATGTCACGTCACACTGAATTGTAAATCTCTTCCACCTTCTATATTTGAGTTTGAAGTGCACTGCCGAAAAATGGCTGTCGATATTACAATATTACTTCTACAATGTTGTACTGTACCAGTCCACTAATCATTTATTTGTGTAGCTTCAATTGTCTCTCAACTGTCTCCTGTGATTGTGTTGTCTCAGCGTCTTTGTTCTTCTCTCTCTCCTGTGCTGCCCTCTGCAGATCTTTGTGAGTATACACTCTTAAGCACATTTTCCTGCAGAAACACAAATGCAACAGGGAAATGGTCTAATGTACAGAAAGCACATTAGAATTAGATTTGCTCATGTAAATAAAATTGCTTGCATGTAATTTTTTTTATCACATATTATGTCACACATCACATATTGTTTCGTTCAGTAAGCATTATGTTTACTAATGTATCTACCTTCAATGGAAAGCTAATGAGGATCCCACTCTGATGAGTATGCATAAGAATTTTCAAGGTTGATATTCTCTTTTTTTTCTCAAATTACTGTCTGAACGTAATCCTGATACTCAGGGTATATGACATTACGTGCTAGAGTAATTAAAGTTAGCTTAACAGCATTCTGCTGCAGTAGGTGTGTGTGTGTGTGTGTGTGTGTGTGTGTGTTTGTACAGGTGTTCTGTGAAGTAGAGACAAAGAGAATGTGTCTGTCTCAAGCCAGTGCTGATCTGGTTGAGGCAGCAGAAAAACTGGAGATCATCAGGAAAAAACTCACTGTAAGGCTCTGCCTGATTATCACTCTTTCTCTTTCTGCCTTCCTCTCACTCACTCACTCTCTCGTTCTCTCATTTTCACTCTCTCTCTCTCTCTCTCTCTCTCTCTCACTCAGAGACACACAGACACACACACACACACACACACTTTCTCTCTGTCCCTGTCTCTGTCATTATAGCTTTAGAAGTCGAGGTTCTCAAACTTTCAAAGACAGGCCTTTGTAAAAATATAAGCTTACTTCATGATGATATGTTTATGATGATTCATTATTAAGGCTATCTTTTAAAAATGAAAAAGAAATCTTAAATATTTTGGTCTCTTTTGAAAAACAACAATTAAAATGTTTATTGTGCTCTGTATGCTCTCGTTCTGTTGGCAAATGTGTAAGAGACCTAACTAGAAGGGTGTGTGTGTGTGTGTGTGTGTGTGTGTGTGTGTGTGTGTACGCGCATGTGTTTAGGAGTTGGACAGCAGCCTGGACACACTGACTGCAGTGTTTGAAAAGGCCACCTCCGAGAAGCTGCGCTGTCAAGATGAGGTGAATCGCACCAATAAAACCATCCAACTGGCCAACCGCCTAGTTAAGGGCCTGGAGGTAGGTGTGTGTGTGTGTGTGTGTGTGTTACATAACACGCTCTATGACAGTTTCACCCAGGGAATACACTGTTTGGTTGTCACGCATTAATACATTTTTGTTGCTGTTGCACTGTATAGAATGAGTGTATATCTTCTCCACCTGTGTGTGTGTGTGTGTGTGTGTGTGTTTCAGTCAGAGAACGTGCGCTGGGCACACTCTGTAGCTCAGTACCAGGAGCAGGAGGCAACTCTCTGTGGAGACGTTCTCCTCACCGCAGCCTTCATCTCCTATGCTGGCTCTTTTTCCAAAAGATACAGACATGAGCTCCTGCACGACCTCTGGATGCCGTACCTACGCACACAGAAGGTGTGTGTCTGTGTAGTTGATTGTTCCAGTAATTAAAACTGTTCTTTGTGAATGTAATAATATTGATTGGTCATATATAGATCAGACATACGGAGTCCAAAACCTTGATATGATCACTGTTCAAGTTGTTAAATTGATGAGAACAGTGTTGCTTGGCAACTAGCAAGTAGGGGCACAATTCAAAAAGCAGTGTTACATCTTTCTTTTGATAATATACTCTCTTTATGTCTGTCTCAGGTTCCTGTTCCTATGACCGAGGGTCTGGATCCTATCGCCATGTTAACGGATGATGCTACAGTGGCTAAGTGGAATAATGAGGGTTTACCTGGTGATAAGATGTCAACCCAGAATGCAACCATCCTTTTGAACAGTGAGAGGTGGCCTCTTCTTATTGATCCTCAACTGCAGGGCATCAAATGGCTCAAGAGCCGCTACGGCAGCAGCCTGTGGGTCATTAACCTGGGGCAGAAGGGGTGAGTGGGCGTGGCTGAGGGGAATCGTTATAATACTATGCAAGGACGGTTATATATTTGGTTAGGTGTTTGTGTTCATGCTCACCTGTGATTGTGTATGTGTTTGTGTAGGTATGTTGATGTAATCGAGCAGGCAGTTGTAGCAGGAGAACCTGTATTGATTGAGAACCTAGAGGAGACAATTGACCCCATCATTGACCCACTGCTGGGTCGCCACACCATTAAAAAGGGCAGGTGAGAGATCACACACACACACATGCACATATCAAGTGGTTGCAGTTCACATATCACCTTACATAGCTAACCTGTATACCACCAGGGTACTTTACCTTTCAGGGGCATTCAAAGGCAGTCTGAGGGGCAAAATAAAAAGGGCATCTCCTTCTCCGTCCCTAAAGGGCACATTTTCTTGCATATAGGAGGTCACTTTATCTAATTTTCTGGCATATAGGGGAGCCTATAGAGCACTGCTCCACTGGAAGGGCACCCTCCGGTACTTCACCATGTTTTCATTCCATTTGAAGGGCAGTCAATATCAGAGACACTGCAGAGAGCTGAACACTAGCATGGCAGCTGCAAGAAAACTCTTAATGGTTTTAAATAAGCTAAGCATGTTTCCTCAAATGCCACGCTTAAACCTAGGCAGAACTCTTGTCGGGTGAGCAGAGTCATGGAATCGCCTTTGCTGAGAGACTTCAATGTGACGCTTCCTTTAAATTTGGTCAACGTAAAGTACCAGACAAGACAGTCCTCTAATAAATGGGACAGCACCAATATGCTGTTTCGCTTGGCCGCTTGCTTGTGAATGTAACTCGGAGGTACTGACGTTTGTTTGATGTAGTGCATGTCCGGTCTCACGGTGCACGGTTTCCACATGGCTTCTAATCTTTTCACTATAATAAATAACCTTCTGTTTGACTGCAGCACTTCCTTTGTCTCGCACTCTTTTTAGGTATATAAAGGTAGGAGATAAGGAGTGTTTGTTTCACCCTAAGTTCCGCCTGATTCTGCATACTAAAATGGCCAACCCGCACTATAAGCCGGAGATCCAGGCTCAGACCACGCTTATTAACTTCACTGTGACTCGGGATGGCCTGGAGGACCAACTCCTCGCTGAGGTCGTCAACCTGGAGAGACCTGACCTCGAGCACCTCAAAGTGTGTGGTGTGTGTGTGGATGAATGTGTGATGAGCATGCATGCTTCGATGTTATCTCAGGCATTGTGAGTGTATATGTACAAGTTTGTGTTCGTCTTGCGTGTGCAGTCCGAGTTGACGAAGCAGCAGAACACGTTTAAAATCGAGCTGAAGCAGCTGGAGGACGAGCTGCTGACCCGACTCTCAGCCGCTGAAAGTAACTTCCTGGGCGACAACATGCTAGTGGAGAAATTGGAAAGCACCAAACATACAGCAGCTGAGATAGAGATGAAGGTGCTTTTAATAATAAACTCTCAATCAGGGTAACACAGTTCAATATATTTATAAATTATAGAACGCCAACTCTTTTCTTGGTACTTTATTGTGTATTGTGCTGATTCATGAGGTTACAGGCTCGCACACAGTACATTTACACACTTATTCACACCTTGGGGCAATTTAGAGATGCCATTGCTTGCAAAATGTTATCAAGGTACAAAGCATTATAACTCTAGGAATAAATATTTTTTGTTCAGTTTAAATTGGTTGAAATCTCTTCATTAAAATTGTGCTCGGAAGATCGTTTAGAAAGACCTTCAGCCTCTTAGCAGCTTCACTGTTTTGTGTCTGAGTTTTACACATTTTTAATTCTCTACTGTGCGTGGTGGCTTAGTGTTCTCGATTGTGTGTATGTGTGTGTGCAGGTGTTAGAGGCGAAGGTCAATGAGATAAAGATAAATGAAGCTCGGGAGCACTACAGGCCCGTGGCAGTACGGGCATCTCTCCTCTACTTTATCATCAATGACCTCAACAAGATCAATCCCATGTATCAGTTCTCGCTCAAGGTCTGTCCTTCTGCGCTTGTGTACGTGTGTGTCTTTATTGCAATGAATTAACCGAGAATTTCTTATACTATTTTACACACTGTTGAAGGAAACATTCAGTGAAAAAAATTCAATTCACCCTAATTGTACATGACAAGCTGTATGAACACACAAATAAGGCAAAGAAAGTATTCTGGTTATCCACGATCGCTGGAATGCTATGTGTGATAAGTTATACCTGTGCTATGTAATTGTAGATGCAGTTTCAGACATATTTATAGTAATGAAGTTGAGTGAGACAGACTTAAACTAAATTTGCTTTAGTGCAACACTAAAAACACAAATATCAGAAACCAGTTTCTTGGCTTCATTTGGGGTGTCGTGTTGATGCATCCTTTTGTGTTTCCTGTCCGCAGGCGTTTGATGTAGTTTTCCGTAAAGCGGTGCATAACGCCAAGGTGTGCGATGACGTTAAGACTCGCGTTAGCACGCTCATCGACTGCATCACCTTCTCCACCTTTAACTACATCAACAGAGGCCTGTTCGAGAGAGACAAGCTCACGTTCACGGCTCAGCTCACGTTTCAGGTAGCACACGCAGCCCTTATGTTAAATATAAGTCAAAGACAAAAATACTTTGTCAGCGTGATTCATGGTTTGCGGGTCTGAATGTGAAGGTCACAAAGCTCGGCTAGCTGAGGGCTTCATCGTCTCCGTGTAGTGTGGGAAATGTGTTCAGGTGCTGTTGGACAAATGGTGTGGAATATTTCTGAAGCATTGAGGAGAGACACACTGATGCACCTATTGCATAACATATCTAAAAGTAAAAAGTGTGCGCGACAAACACGTGTTTGTGTTCGCATGCGTTTCAGTTGTTACTGATGAATAAGGAGATTGATATGCGAGAGTTGGACTTCCTCTTGCGCTTCAATATTGACCACAGTTACATCAGTCCTGTTGACTTCCTCTCCAACTCTGCCTGGAGTGCCATTAAGGTACTACGCACACACCAGTTCCAGCTTGTCATGTTACCCTCAGGTTAAAGGACAGCTAGTAGTGTGACCAGACGTCCCACAATTCCTGAGATAGTCTGGTGTTTCTGCTTCATTTTAGGTCTTCTGACTTCTTTTTCAGAACGTTTGTTTACTCTGTATTAACACGCCACAGTACACGCACTGTCTAGGCTGTAAGCTGTTTTGTTAGTTGAATTGAGAGCTGAATTTTCTAGACATGCTGCAGTGATGTAGCATATTAACAAAAAAAAACCTAAGAAGGTAAGAAGAAGAGCAGATTTTACCCCAAAAAAGACAAAATACACCCAATTCAGGACTATTCACACACCATTAAGTGTTAGGTTGTTTTTCTCTTTTATTTTTCTCTATTGATCGTGTTTGTTTTCCTGCAGACGATGAGTTTCACAGACGAGTTCCGGGGGCTCGACCGAGACATTGAGGGCTCCCCTAAACGCTGGAAGAAAGTAGTGGAGTCGGAGTGTCCAGAAAAAGAGAAGCTCCCTCAAGAGTGGAAGAGCAAGAGCTCACTCCAGAAGCTGATCCTCATGCGGGCTCTCCGTCCTGACCGCATGAGCTACGCTCTCAGGTGTGTACGTGTCAGGATTAATCCAGACATTAGTGTGTAACGTGAGGGTGGATTTAGACTCATTTTTAGATGTTGTATGTGTAGTATTGGAAGTGTGTGTGTGTGCAGGAACTTTGTGGAGGAGAAGCTGGGTGTGCAGTACACTGAGAGCAGGAAGATGGAGTTTGCAAGGTCGTTTAAGGAAAGTGGTCCGGCCTCTCCTGTGTTCTTCATCCTCTCACCTGGAGTCGACCCGCTGAAAGACGTGGAGTCTCTCGGTAAAGCTGCATACACTCCCCTCTTCTCTCTGCTGTCTCATTTCTGCTGTAAAATAATGACAGCCGATGTTCATCTCATCGTGTGTTTGTGTGTGTGAAGGTAAGAAGCTCGGCTTCACTATAGACCTCGGAAAGCTGCACAACGTCTCTCTTGGCCAAGGCCAGGAGGCTGTAGCGGAGCAAGCCATGGAGAAAGCTTCTCAAGAAGGTCACTGGGTTATACTACAGGTATGTGCCTGATGTCCAGGTGCACTGTATGTCGCACTATACGTCCACGTTTTTTTACACGTACACTTATTAATACTTATTAGCACCAAATCTATTCCCGCATCCCTGATAACGTGGATTCATATTCTGCACACGTCTTAGAACATCCACCTGGTTGCAAAGTGGCTAGGAAATCTGGAGAAGCTACTGGAACGATGTTGCGAGAGCAGTCACCCGGCCTACCGAGTGTTTATGAGCGCAGAGCCGGCAGCCACCCCTCAGGAGCACATTATTCCTCAAGGCATTCTGGAAAATTCCATCAAAATCACTAATGAGCCTCCAACCGGAATGCTAGCCAACCTACATGCAGCACTGGACAACTTTGACCAAGTGATAAAATACCTAAAATACATTGCACACGAAAATGTTTGCTAATGCTTTGATAACAATGTGTGTGATATGTGTGTGTGTGTAGGACATCCTGGACCAGTGTTCTCGGGAGCAGGAGTTTAAGACCATTTTGTTCTCATTGTGTTATTTCCACGCGTGTGTTGCGGAGAGGAGGAAGTTCGGGCCTCAAGGCTGGAACCGCAAATATCCATTTAACACGGGAGACCTCACCATTTCCGTCAATGTGCTCTACAACTATCTGGAGGCCAACTCTCAGGTGTGTGTGTGTGTATGATGTATTGACTGTAGACTATTTGTAAACCTCCTTTACCTAAAGGCACCACCAGGGGATCACCACTAAGCCGGCGGACCTTTCTCGGAACAGCAGTGAAATGATGGTGTGTGTGTGTTCATTGGCGCAATTGTAGTCAAGTGTCACTTACTGGGTTGAAAAACAGTTCCAGAAACTGGCACTGATAAATGGAATAAGACAAATTTTAATTGAAAATCATGTTAAGTGATTTTGTCAGTATACATACCCCTGTGTGAGACAGAGGATCTTGTGTGTGTGTGTGTGTAAAACAGGTTCTTTTATTGTTGAGTACTAGGTGCCGTGGGAAGATCTGCGATATCTCTTTGGAGAGATCATGTACGGCGGACACATCACCGATGACTGGGACAGGAGACTGTGTAGGACGTATCTGGAGGAGTACATGCAGCCCAACCAGGTACACAAACACACACCCCTTTAACACTGTGTGGGTGCCAATAATTTCAAAATGATTAAGGGTGAAGCCTCCTCTGGAGAAAAGACCATAACAGGATCCTAGACATAATATTTTTTGTTTCTAAAAAGGAGTGTTTATGAGAATAATGTGAAAGATAGTAAAAGATTTGAATCATTATGTGTAAAGTGTATTTTAGAGAGTTGTTTTGTTCTCTTGAAGGGTGCCAGTAATTAAGGAGTTAGCCGTCTTTTCACAAGTCTGAACTTGTATTTTGTCAGTGTTTGAAAGCTTTAATAAATATTTTTGCCTCACAGTTTGACAGGAAGTTGGCTTTAGCTCCTGGCTTTGTTGTTCCTTCCAACCTGGACTATGAGGGTTATCACAGCTTCATCGACGAGATGCTTCCCCATGAGAGCCCGGTGCATTATGGGCTTCACCCCAACGCTGAGATTGAGTTCCTGACGGTGACCTCCGACAGCCTGTTCCACACCCTGCTTGAACTACAGACCAGAGACTCATCCATGGGCGAGGGAGCATCGCAGAGCACTGAGGAGAAGGTCCGCTCAAGAATCTAGAAGATTTAACTTTGGCTGATATTCGTTAGGCTGTGTTTGCAGATGTTTGCATCGCTGCCTGATGTAGAAATTATCAGGGGATGAAGACAGTCTGAAGTTTTCAAACGTGTGTTGTTTAGTCTGCTGCATGATTTTGCTGTAAATAATATGAGGGCATACAAGAAGTCAAAGATTGATTGATGTTCACCACTTTGCTTCTTGGATGTGTGTTTTTCCTGGAGCGCTGCAGCTCAGCAGTAAGTCACATGGTGGACAATGACCAGTAACAACTAGGCCATTGTATTTATAGAACGGGAACTGTAGATATCAAGAAGCAGAAGAGCAAACGCTCGTAAAAATGACTGTTGTTCTAGGTGAAGACGGTTTTGGATGACATCCTGGAGAAACTACCAGAGGAGTACAACATGTCTGACCTCATGTCCAAAACGGCCGAGCGCACTCCTTACATTCTGGTGTGCTTCCAGGAGTGTGAGCGCATGAACATGCTGGTCAATGAAATACGACGCTCACTAAAAGAACTGGACCTTGGACTAAAGGTGTGTCTTGTTTAATGTATTTTCTGTGACGCCAGGATATGACTTTTGTATAAGTATATAGTATGTGTGTGACAGGGCGAGTTGGCGATATCTTCAGAGATGGAGCAGCTACAGACAGCACTGTTCCTTGATAATGTTCCTGACACCTGGACTAGGCTCGCTTACCCCTCTACCTATTCCCTGGCTCAATGGTAACACACACATACGTTTGTCCACTGATATAATTATTAATGTGGCTAATTAATGCTATGTTCCCTCCAAGCCTAACCCAAAAATAATAATCTTTTTGTGTAAGTGTGTAGAAATTATTATTATTATTTTTTTCCAATTTGTGAAGGTACAATGATGTGTTGCTACGCTGTCGAGAGCTGGACAGTTGGACTCAGGATCTCTCTCTGCCAAGTGTAGTCTGGCTGTCAGGGCTTTTCAACCCTCAGTCTTTCCTCACGGGTAACTCTCAGACACACATTCGTGTATATATTCTCACACATTCACTTTTCATCACACACTTGCGTCATGTAACTCTTGTGTCGTAGCTGTGATGCAGAGCTTGGCACGTAAGAACGAGTGGCCGCTCGATAAGATGACTCTCACGGTGGACGTGACAAAGAAATTCAAGGAGGAGTTTAACCAGCCAGCCAGAGAGGGTGCTTATATCTACGGGCTCTACATGGAAGGTTCGAAATACACACAACCACCCAATCAGAACATAGACAGACCAAGTCTGACCAATCACAGTACAAGTAGTACAAAACCCTCCAATCATGGAAGGTATAAGCAAAAAGTGACAGTTTATAGGATAGCCCGAGCAACGGGACAGCTAGAGCAGCAATGTCCGAACACAGAAGAAGCCTGTCCCATAACAAGACAGATAGATCAGTGGTATCCAATCATGGGATGGATAAAGCAATGCTGTCTAATTATAGGGCAGATAGAGCAACACTGAACTAACCTTAGCTTCACATTTTTAAATAAACACTTAAGTAATAATAAAAATGATAAAATGAGTGATGACTTTGTGTGTGTGTGTGTGTGTGTATATTAATGCCCTTACCTCGGATTCCAGGTGCACGCTGGGATATCCAGAACGGGACGATCACAGAGGCATGTCTAAAAGAACTCACTCCCAGCATGCCTGTGATCGCGGTGCGTGCCGTCCCAAATGACCGGCAGGAAACACGCAACATCTACGAGTGTCCCGTCTACAAGACCAAACTGAGAGCAAACACCCACGTCTGGACATTTAACCTCAAAAGCAGAGAGAGACCGGCCAAGTGGGTGCTCGCGGGCGTGGCTCTGCTGCTGAGCGTGTGAGGTAAGAAGCAACGAGTACATGCAAAGCGTCATCATCGTTGTTTATTTGTTTAAATAATTGCGTGTATTTATCAACTCTGATAATGTTCCCAATATACAGTGTAATATATATAATACATAGCAATATACCGCTTATATCCAAGAAAAAGGAAACATTCTAACCTGACAGTGTGTTCTGTCTTGTAGAAAATACACTGGCAAACATTTAAAAATGCATTAAAAACAATTTCGTGTCAACAGCACTACATTTAAAAAGTGACAGAAAAAGTTTTGCAGTGCTTTGTGCAAAAAGTTGCAAAATTGTATAGCGATTGCACTCGGGTCACACGTCATCGAACCTCTGATCCGGGATCAGGTTTCGGCGCAAACAGGCTAGAGCTGATCTCAGAGCAGTGGTTGTGCTTTGAGATGTTTTGAGGCTCAAGCCTACAGCAGCGTTTCCACTGGAAGCTTATAAAACCATGACGATGAGCCGTGTCCAACTCAAAAACCAGTGTCGCAACAGAAAATTCCATATTCCTGTTTTTTGCTCATTTTTTGTTCAGAGTTGACAACTTGGGTTCTAAAGATGCAGGGGAAGTTATTCATATGTTGGTTCTTGACTTAATGCGGTATTCTGACCAAGATTTCTATAGGCTATAGAGATTAAAACGTCTACAGAGGATAATTGTCATGGATAGCGCTAGTTTTTATAGTTACGTAACCATGATGTCATAGTGACGTTATCATGCAAGCAAAATTGCTGTTGCCAGGAGGCAGCATTACTCAACTCTGAACATGGTTCATAATGTAAAAGTTCCTTTTCTGAACTCTTGGAGTCATCATAGAAGCTACAGAAATTTCTTTCCGTGGAAATGTTTTGATATATGATTTATTATACACACCCTTTTCATAATCTACTTTCTTACCTACGTTTTGTGTCTAAATCTCTACTCTATATAGTGGGTGGTCCCTGTTAAGACATGCATACGAGTTTACGCCGAAGCCCCCGGAAGACCGTTTTCAGTGCAGCGCAGAACACGCCACGCGTTTTGCCTACACGCTGAGTAGATTATGAAACACTAAAGAGACTTTGGTTAAAACATGCAGATCATTTGGAGCTATATGTATTAAGTGTATTAATAAGAATATGAGTTCGGAGTTGGGGTTTATGCTGAATAAAAGGACATGCAGGACAGACGTCAGTCTGGATACAGACACACAAAAATAGGATCGGCTCTACCATTGGTCTGGCTGTGATTCACTCGGTGGCAATATTGCATCGTTAGCTCTAAATGCTAGAGCTAATTTCAGATTGGTTACTGTGTAGGAATCGAGGCTCGATTTCTCAAATAATCTAATCGTCTAAGACTTCATATATGAGGAGAATAAACATAATTCAGAGACAGTGTTATTTATAACAGGATGAAGCCTTGGTGCTGATTAAAGAAAAAGAAAAAAAGAAATTTGCTCTAGGAAGGAAAGATGTTCGCACACTCCTGCATAGCAGTGTATCCAGTGTCTGAGAACAATAATATAGGAATTATTCTAACTTGGGAATACATTACGCTCGAAAGGCAATAAATGAAAACGCATAAATAATAAAGCGTAGCAACTGAGTGAAAACATAATCACGTACGCAGCCAAATTCAGCGCAGAGACGCAATACTGACTGGATGGCGAGTAAATGCGCACGTTAATGAAGGTAACGGGAAAGGTGAGAAGGGCTGTGTCCAAACCTGAGCTCTATTCACTGTATAGTGCACTGATGTCAGGAGAAAATCCAGGGTGGGCACGTCGGTGGGTGTGTACATAAACAATGTTTAGCCAAAAAATATCCAAAATGCACGGTGCTGTTTGGTTCACGTCCTTACGTTGGATACAAGTAAAATAGTCACGTGAATAGCAAGTGACCCAAGACTGGGCCTCATTTAACAAGCTGGACACAACTGGATTTATTCATATGTGGGTTTTCACCAAAAATCCCATATCCAATGTGTAAATTCGGGAAAACAGCTTCATATCGTACACTTTTGTCATTCAGCCTTTACTGTACTCATTCATTTTGTGTTCGCAGCTGTCTGTGCCGTCGAACTTTTCTGGGCGTTTCAGGAATATGCTCTGCACCAAAATTGAGTAACGCAAACATTTACACACAACTTTACTAAAAGACTGATAAATGAGGCCCTGTGTGTGTAGGGGTGGACAACTCAAATATGCATGAGCGACTGTAAGCTCCAGTGCGACCTGCAGCTGTATTTTCTCTTGAGATTGTGTAGTAAGCGTATTTGTTTCTCTATTTTGCGCAGTTTCGTCAGTGCTTCGACATACCTTTGCGTTTCGGATTCTGAGAAGGTCTCCTGTAATTCGTACTTGCTAATTAATCCGTGACGCGGAAACAGATTTCCGACCTCGGTGAATGTGTGTCGTGCAGCAGGTGGTCGGATTTGGAACGCCACATCAGCGTAAACCGTCTCACATTTAAACATGCTAATCTGATTTGTCCACCCTCAGTATGACGCAATGTAACTACTGTCGTGTAAAGGTTTTTTTAAACTCTGCGAACATTTACTGTAATCCCGAATTCTGTTCCCTATAATAGTGTTCTATGTAGAGCTCCTGATTTTTTCCCAGGTCTTGCTGCAGAACCAAAAGTCCATGAGGTGGAGCCGTCGCCGATCCAACTCCACCTATAAGCCTGACCCCTAACCCACGGTGCTCTACAACACATTGAACACGCTGACCAGCCTGAAGCACACTCCGCCCCTTGGACTTTTGGCTTGACTCTGCCTAGGTATAACAAGCTCCACCCATGTGGTCCAGCTCCACCCCCTGAACTTCTTGCCTGCAGCAAGGGGTAGTTGTATTTTCCAGGCACTAGTGAGTAGGGGATCATTTCGAACACAGCACGCGTATATTCTGAGATGATATGATTCTGGATTCTATCCAAGTAAAGCCTGCTCCTGAAATCCAGGAAAATATTATATAAATAGACCATTTTCTCAAACGAAGGTCAGATTTGAGAAAGAAAAAAAACAAAAAACATTCATGCCCAAGTCATGTGATAAGCAGCATGACTTTTTTTTTTCTTTTTTTTTTTTTAAGTAAACATGCGACAATAACAAAAACAACACATTCTTCCCAGCATGCAGCTCTTCTGTTGCTACGGTTGCATGTCCAGCGTGGCTGATTTTGCGTGCAGTCACACCGAAGAAATACATTCGAAGTTTTTATTTGTCTTTTTTTTTTTTTTTACATCTTTGTGCTGGAGTCCGAAAGCCAAAAAAAAAAAAAAAAAGATTTGGAAGATAATCAACATATTGTACTTTGCATACATAATTTCAGTGTTTTCTTCCGTCCCTGTCTCGCTCGCGCTCTCTCACACACACACTTTCACTCTGTGCCCTGAGTCTAGCATGCGCTGGTTTCCAATGTGAGAGGAGAACGGCTCTGGCATCCTACTTCCAGATATGGTTATAATGCATTATAAACATGTCATATCATGTGGATATCTGTGATGACCTAATGCTGGTTCCCTGGAAGCCCGGGGTCAGAAGAGGGCCGATGGAGTCCTGGCGTCGCGCCCTTGTGGGGAGATGGTTCGGGGAGGGACGTCTGTCTTATTGACAGCTGAAGAGCCCTCTGACGCGGTGAACTGGAGAGCTCCTTTTCCTGTGTCGGTCTTAGCTCCGCCTCCCACTCAGAGTCTTTTATCCTGCTCACATCAGAGGTCGTCTCCATGGTAGTGGGAAGTGCGCAGTCTTTGGGTTTCTCTCTCTCGCCAGGCAGATTTTCTAAATCAGGACTCTGTGAACACTAATAACACCAGGACATTTTTTTATTTAGTGCTTTCAGCATGCCTAATGGATGTGTGTTTATTTAAAAAAAAAAAAAAGATAATCACTGGGGCACTGGTGTTAAGAGGGACATTTATGCTGAAGCTGTGTGTGTTACCTGTGTGTGTCCAGCAGTAACAGGCTGCACTCTGATGGCTGGTTTGTGGTATTCAGGGCTCGAGGCTAAAGTGCTGTAGGCTGGAGGCCCCAGGGCGCTCTGTCGCTGCAGCATCTGCAGGATGGCCTGGATGTCGGACGTCATCTGAACCTCCAATCTACACACACACACACACACACACAAAAAGAATGTTCCCATCCAACTTTCCAAGGCTTTTGGATAGTCAAAGCACTGCCTGGAGCACAAAAAGAAGCATCTATCAGCAGACAGTGAAATAACAGCTCTCAGTTCTTTCTGGTATTCAGTTGCATTGGTTACCTGGAATAGATACATCATTATAAATAATAAAGATGACACTTACATTTTGAAATGGAGGAAGCAGATATATATAATTGCTTTTACAACATGTCGAACTCAATAGATGGTCAAAACTTACACAGTTAATAATCCCCGGCTACATTGCAGTGCTGAAATATCCCCGAGATGTGGAAGAAAGGGACCGACACAACTAGCGATGTACACACTGGATGGAGTAAGATGTATCCGGCAGGATTGTATGCAAATATTCATTTCTTACACAGCTGGATCTTGCTAAATACTGGCTGAGTAGACATTGTTGTAGACTTCATTCTGGATGGATCTGTATTTATTTATTTATTTATTTATTTTAGATTGGTACTAGATCCTAGTAGTTGGAGTAAAAAAAACAAAACAACAAAAGCCTCTAGCAACATGGTTTCAAATGTGATCCGAAAGATGTCTTGACTTAAAATGAGCCTTACCAAGAAATAAACTTTCTTACCTACACCTTATACTGAAATGCAACACCTCCTATTCTTCATACGTGTGTGGGTGTCTGATTGTGTAATGATCGACAGCGAAGAAAGTGCTGCTTTTTGTGTCTACACACAAGTCAAAACAGTTACATGGTGTATTTTTCCGTGTTTCTAAATGCACGGTGCTTGCAGGAACATGCTGCCTTTCCGTTTGCAGCTGCGTTAAAAAGCTACACTGATTAATTTACTTACATTGCATTGTAATGTGCTGCTGTCCTAATGATTACCTGCCTACTCTCACACCAGTAGCTTCAGGCTAACTGACCAGATTCCTACCTTTTTACACAACCAGGTAAAGCTCGACATTACCTCATTGTCAATGAGCCACTCTGTCGATTTCGTTCCTTTCACTTTATGGACAATGCAAAGTACAACCGTTACCACGTTTAAACCACTGTACTAAACTGTATTGTGCATGATGATGCTAGCCAGACACACTAGCATTGCTATCAGCAATCCTCCTGACACACACAGTGAATATCACTTCCATGTGTGAACACTAGGGGGCAACACTTTCAAGCGAGACTTTTAACCCAAAATCCTCTCCCTCTTGCCCCCTCTCGTTCGTTCTCTCTCTCACCTGTTCAGGTGTTCCTGCAGCAAGTCCAGCCTTTGCTCCATTTCACCGAATGTGATGTCACTGTCGCAGTCGACTCCGCCCTCTCTGTCCTGAGATTGTGCTGAGTCATCAATGTTCCCACAAGGCCATTTCTCAGCACACACATCTGGGGACACACACACACACACACAGGCCCAGGCGTGTTAATTACGGCCAACAGTAAATAAGCAGGACACACCGCATTAAGGAATATTATAATTAAAACACACACACAGCTAGACAACGATCATTAACCAGATGCATGGAAAATGCTCACAAGCACACACACCATGGGGTGTGTGTGTGTGTGTACCTGCAAAACACCAGACCCTAACCTAACCAGATAGCACATTACCTATAAATGAATCTCCTTTTTACTGTAGCACAGACTTTCATTGCAGAAGGGGATGAGGGAGAGTGAGAGAAAGCTTCCTGTAGGGAGTATAATTGTGTGTGTGTGTGTGTGTGTGTGTGTGTGTGTGTGTGAGATTGCAGCTGCTCAGACAGACAGCTCTGAGTGATAATAACAGTGTTCAGCTCTTCAGGAACTCGGCGCACAGACACACACTCGTTTAAAAGTGCTCTGTGTTTAACGCCTTCAAAAAGCCTTCATAAAGTCCTATTAGTCACATAACGATCACTTACACACTCGCAACCGATGCATTATTCTTATTCCTCATTCTTGTAAAAAATTATTGGCATCCTTCACGAAAATGAGCAAATGTAAATATTTGTACTTTATAAATAACGCATGCATTGAATCTTGTTCAAGTTTAAACTTGTAAAAACACTTTCTCATTTTCTTAAGCACGAACGCTCTTCCTGAATTGTCTAACAAGTTAAATACACAGTCCATGCACAATTCAAATGTTCGTTAGGACATCTTGAACGCCTTTACGTCAGATTTTACACCCGCGCAACCTTATGTTTTGTAGAAGTTTTCCAAGCATGACCATTGTTTTATTTGCATGTATTATATATATATATATGCTATAGGAATGAAAATAAATTTGCTGAACATTTTTGAGAGAAAATATGGTATGTAATTACGGGCAAGTAGATTATCTGACCCACTGTCAGGGTGAATAATTATGAAGGGTGCCAATAATTATGAGGCTGGCTGACTGTGTGTGGTGTTACCTTTATAGAACACCGCACAGTGCTTAGCATGCGAGTCCGGGAGCGAGTTCAGGTTGAGAGGGAGGGAGTGGCCGAGCAGCCCCAAGCCCAAATTTCCTTTTTCCTCTTTCTCATCTGCCTCTTCTTCACCTCTCTCCTCCTCCTCCTCCTCCTCCTCTCCCTGCAACGTATCCCGTTCGCTCCCTCTGTCCCTCTCCACTACTCTGTGACGACTCGGAGTCCCTGTAGGAAGGTTAAGGTGACGTACATCAGATGTTCTCCTTGGAGATGTTCATATTAATCATGGAAAAAAGAGAGAAACCTTCACATGCAGAAATGGATAGAGGGATTAACTACAAAGTCATTTTAGGACAGGCAGCAGAGCGCCCCCTTTAGGATGGAAAAGCACACTGCATCCTCTCACCACCACACACACACATACACCGAAGCCATGGAAACTGGCTGAAAACAAAGATGGAAGTGATACAAGGATGAAAGAGGAGGGGGGGAGAGAAAAGAACACAACTGCACAAAATCTGAGAAGAATGAAGACTGAAAAAAGAGCGGGAATCCTTGTACAGACTACAGGATATAGGTTTTAATTTTGTATCATTGTTTGTCATCTGTATTTTTGTTTCACTTCACAAATACGGTCCGGGGTATAAGGCGGAATGGAGACGGGATGGGACGAGATGGCAGGGAAGAAGTTTACCTGTAGAGGCCTTGCTTTTAAAGCAGGCTTTTGCCCCGGTGTTGATCTCCTCCTGATCAGAGTCACTCAGTGCCGTGTACAGGTTCCTCTGGCGAACGCCACTGACCTGGTTAGAGAACGAAGTGATAGGATTCTCCAACTTCTACACACAAATGTGTGCGCGATCAAGGATGTACTGTATAGGATATACTTTGGTGCGAGTGTGTGTACCTTGGTGTTCTCATCCCGCAGATTAAACGTGAGCTCCAGGTTGGACCAGAAGTAGTCGGCGAACTCCGGGTACATGTCCAGCACCTCCAGCAGCTCCTCTCTTTCGATGGTGTGTAAGTCGCAGTAGCAGAGCGCTCGCACGTCTGCGTTGGCTTTTCCTGGCTTGGCGTAGAGATGGATCATCTCACCAAAAATATCGTTTTTGCCTGCACCGTTGAGAGAGAAGGACACGCATGTAATTAACAGATCTAATCTGGTTGTCTTGAAATTGCAGAACTGCAATGCAAACGGATTTCATTCAAGTGGTGAATTGTTAAGTATTTAAACAGGGTTTCATTCATCCTGAAACTTTACGTTGTGTTTAAACCTGCGAAGTCGATCCCAGGATTGAACTGTTGTTCCTGCTCCACTTCTCAGACCAGTCATATTCTGTCTAAGATTTCTACATTGTTTCTTTTAGGTTTACGTAAACTGCTTAGTCCTGGCCTTTGGAATTTGTTTGGGACATGAGCTTATGATGAAGTGCTTGTTTTGCTACACGGTAGGATTCCTGCCTGTGCTGGACTGTGTATATTATGTTGCTCTGCTCATGTACACAGCGGTGAGTAGAGAATTTATCACCGCTTATGAACCTGAGAGCTGCCTGCCAAGATATTTATAATCTGAAACATGATCAATGTTTCCGAGAGAAAAGGGTGAGATCTGGCACACGCTGGGCAAGTTTCGGATGGACGTGAATTAGCAGAAAGACCTGGCGTTTAATTTACGTGCACTGAATTTACCGTCAGCATTACGGTAACAGAACAAGTCTAAGTGAGTAATGTAAGTTTGGGCTGTTAGATGAGTTTCCAGTAGAGTGGAGCAGATTTTACACACCAAGGCAACTCGGGGCCAGACGTACTGAGCGGTTTGCTCCAGTTTCCAGGTGGAATTAGGCCGAACTCTTTGCAAAAAACTTTGTGTGTTCTGTACAAACCTGGCGTACAAGAATAAATGCAATTTAACTTAAGCGCTGCACATGCGCTTCTTTCCCCTCATTCTTATGCGTTTTCAGAAGGATCATGCAAAAAATAAATTTGTAAATAAGACTTCAATTTTGTAAACACCACCATGGTTTTTCACACTTCCTGAAACCAGGGCAATGTTAATATCATATGTTTGCCCAGATTTGCCAACTGGGATACTTATTTATGACACAAGTATTATTATGCTAAAATGTCTCAACACTAGTAATCATTTTAGCACCTTTGTGAAGGAACTATTCGGGCACACTGTCTTTCAATACGTCTTCAAGTGAAGAAGGTTTTGTGGAGATCTGGCAACTGATTTTTATACTGACAAGCAGAGTCCTTATTCACCAGGACAGCTGTACCCTCTGTTAGTTAGATACAGAACCCCTCATAATCTCGCAATTAGATAAAATATTTTAACATGAACTGAGCTGACTGTAGAAATAATCAGATTTACTCGCAGAGTCATCATCCTTCTGTGTAACAAGTTATTATCTACCTTGTTCGATCGGATAGAAGTTCACTTCGGATTTAGGAGTGTAAATAAAGCCTCTTCGTCCTGCTCGAGCTCTCGGTCGGATTTTTCATTAGTATGAATTATTGTTGGGCGTGTAAACATAGCTCATGCTCATGAGGACAGGACAGAATGCTGAGGTTGTGGATGTAATACACACTGGACCACGGGCAGTAACTGCAACAGCAGCAAGAATGAAAAGTTTCCCTCGGACACTTTGTAATGATTTCCTGCTGAGATGGAAGTTTCCTGACCTGCGAGCACATGCACGCAGTAGAAGCTTATCTCAGCAATTCTGTAAGTTTGCACATTCATATTGCTGAATTGTGTGTGTGTGTGTGTGTGTGTGTTATGAAGCGTCCTCTAGTTTCTTGCGTGGCCTTATTATGTTGCTGCAGGCTTACTTGGAGAAAGAGTAATGAGCCGTTTTGATTCTGCTCCACCTGTGTGCGTGTGTGTGTGTGTGTGTGTGTGTGACAGGGATAAATACGGCAACAAGTCAGCAGAGTAAAAAATAACCACTGTTTCTGTTGCCACACCTATTATTTTTTAACTGATGATCCAGATGTGCAATGAATGGCTTCAGAGAGCGCATCTTCGTCTTTCCATCTTCCTCCACCGTGGAACAATTTTAAAGAAGTAATCTGTCATTCTGAGTGCCACTTGCTGCCTGCAACATGAACTGCAACACTGCCAAGCTTCATCCTTTTCCCCAAATGAACACATTCCCTTTGCTCAAACTGCAGCCTGCCATGCGAGTTGCCTTTTACGGAAAACGAGGCGGGGCTAAGCTGTCATAATGCGAGCAAAAGCAAGAACTCAAACTGAAAGAAATTCATCATTTTGACCTTTATTTATAGGCCTTTGCCGTAGACAGCTGGTGAAATTAAACACAGAATAGTGTGCGCGTCTAGCTTAGAAGTGTGAAGACAGCACGCTATGTAAGAGATACATGTACGCTCTGGCGTTAAGCCTGCGCCGGTTACGAGTGGAGAAAGCTGAATCCGCGTGAGCTCTGCGTTCATTCTGATCGTATTTATGGTCTCAATGCTGAATGAGTGTGAGGTGTCGTCACTCTGACTTTTTTTATAGTTTGTTTTTTTCCCCCCCACCTGAAACAAACTATTTCTTCAGACTGACGTGTCATTGCATCATTGTTTTAACTCCTCTGGAGAAATCTGCTGTGCTCCGAAGAGCTTCCGCCGGCTCGGTGTAAATTGAGGAGAGGACATGACCCGAGCTCCGGCGGCTTCCGTTACTTTCCGGTGTCACTCATTATAGACTAGGGTGTTAAAAATTCAGTTGAAGTCTCAGGGGTGAAGTGTAGATACTCGCCTCACAGTAGTGATTAAGATGGCACGTTAGGAGCTATGAGTGATTAAGGGTGTGCGTGAAGCGCCGAGAGAAAAACGCTAGCAAATGGTCGAAGAACAAAAAAAAAGAAATCAGGTTTAAACGAAATAAGTACGTTCAGATCTTTCTGCAAATATGTTGCGTAAGGTGTCGCTTTAACAAGCACGGTGTAAACACAGTCGATGATTAAAACCTTCCTAGCTAAGTGTGTTTTTTTCCTCACACACTTTACCCAAGCTGTCAGATCGCCACGTGCCGTAGTGAAGCTAATCCGAATCAGTTCTGTTCATATATGATATGATGCGTCCAGTCATTCTCCTGCGCCGCATTGAAAATGAAATCTTTTCTCTCGTTTCACTTTTGGGAATAACCAGACTTCTGATTTACGTGCATGCAAACGGGAACCGTGTTTCAGTTCAGGAACGTGTGTAGGTTTCAGAACTATATATATAGGAGAAAAACGTTTGAAGGGATTTCACCGACAGCCGCACACTGAGCCTGTAATAATTAGCAGAGTTTGATTAACACCATATGGTTTGGGGTTTGACTGACAGTTTAGCGAAATGTCTTGTATTAGTTACGAATGTTTCTGTGCTTTAAAAAAAATTGATTTGTTCTGTGCACTTTATTTCCAGACGATATGCAAAGTCATATTTATCTTTCAGAGTAATGGATAAAATTCAGGAATTCTGATCACTAGCATGAGGTCAGTCAGCTAGGACAGAACTACCGAAGTCCACGAATCGGATTTGTTTCTCCAGTAGTCCTTGTTTGTCGATGTACGACACCCCAGTCGCAATGCAGCCTGACCGGTTTATTGGAGTTTACTGGAGAACGATTTGAATAATTTAGCTGCTCTTACTCCATTATGCATGTGACGTTGCCTAGTAAATTAAATACATGAGGCAAAGTGATTTCCATTACTCATTTGCGTGTAGTGAACACACTGCATTATGTAGTCAGTTTTCACTGTAAAATCGGACCTAATGGTGTTCTGTTTGTGTAATTGTTTTGCCATAAAATCAAATGGGGTCGTTATTGGAGTCAGTGTAGGAGTGAACGGAACCTGACTCACCTAAAATAGCCACCACGATGTCGTCCTTCAGGATCTCTATAGATCCTCGGCCGAGGAAATACAGGGCGGTGAGCACGTCCCCGCAGTGTACCAGGGTGTCGCCTGGCGGGGCGTGCGTCGTCTTAAAGCGCATGGCCAAAGCACGCAAACAGCCTTGACTGGCCCCTCGGAACGCCTTACAGCCCTGCAGCAGAGACTGGTTGAGATGTAGACAGATGTCAGCCTGCAGACACTCAGGAAATCCCTTCAGCACCTGCAGCAAGAGAGAGACAGAGATTCACACAGAACAGAGAGAAAAGCAAGTTAATGCATGCGCAGTGATGGGAAGGCTGAAATCAGCATGCACCTGCTTTTGGCTCTACAATTAAAGACACTCTACAAAATTCAGGCCATAATTATAAGGTCCGGATTCGGTTCGCTATCACAGATGGAAGATGAAAGACACAGCACAGTTGCCATTTGCGTTGTCCTTTGGTTTTCAAAACCTTTCTCTTGTCTGTACCAGGGTTGCCAGGTCTGCATGACAAAAGCAGTCCAATTTCTATTCAGGTCGCACCACATGTAGTGTAACGTACAACAGTACTCACACTTCAAAACAGTTGGGTTTTTTCTCTAAATTGCTCTCTCACTGAGCCACTGTATTGTTACATTCACCATTTATCAATTTACCATATTCACTGACACACATTCATAAAGTGCAATACAATGGCCAAAGGTTTGTGGACACGTGACCATCACACTAGCCTGTGCTCGTTCAACATCTCTTCTCTTCTGGGGAGGCTTTCCACGAGATGTGGGGATTCAGCTACAAGAGCATCAGTGAGGTCAGACACTGATGTCAGGTGACCAAAGGTGTTCAGTGGGGTTGAGGTCAGGACTCTGAGCAGGACGCTCAAGTTCTTCCACTCCGATCTTAGCACACCATGTCCTCATGGAGCTGCTTTGTGCCCAGGGGCATCGTCATGCTGGAACAGGTTTGGGCCTCTTAGTTCCAGTGAAGGGAAACTGTACAGCTACAGCGTACAAAGGCGAAGACGACCAAGAAGAACCACATATGGATGTGATGGTCAGGTGTCCACAAACATTTGACCATATAGCAATATATACATAGATATAATAAATCTAATGTGTGAAAAACACTCCCAAACGTCAGCAAACAATATCAAGCCGGTGTTCAGAAACAGCCCAATGTTAGAAGGGAAACTGCAGACCTGGCAAAACTGGTCTTCAAATAAAAATCAGTTATGAAGAAAAAAAATAAAATCTGTAAACTGATCCTTGGGGGGGGTAAAAAGTAAGGGTTGAACAGAAAATGAGGATAATCTTACCTGTAAAAACTCCATAGTAAAAGCGTTCCATGCATAACACCTCCAACAAAATCATTTGGACTAAAGTGATTGTCTGAAATGACCTCTCGCTAAATCATGTTAGAGGGAGGGCTGAGGTGAGGACTCCGTTTGCAGTGACAGAGAGACAGAGGAGATTTGGAAAGGAAAGGGTTAACAGCATTTGGCAAGTGCAGCTGTCAGCAGCGAGCTGGGAGATCGGCAGTGCAAAAAGCACCGGGCCAGCTCTGATGCTCCAACTCGCCCTCTTAATGAAGCGCCCACTTAAACGTTTCCCCCTGACGTGTTTATCCTGAGCCACTGCTAATGATGAGCACAAATCATTTCATATATCTACTGTTTATTACCGCTACGTGTCTATTAGGATGGTATTACGCATGCATGGCAACCTTTACCGAGTGGAAGAACATTGGCATTACTTTAATTAATCTAGTCTTGTGAATGAATCATGAATAACATGAACCAAACGTTTTAATCTTGGAATTAGATGTTATTATTAGTCATGAGTTATTTGTACCTCCTGTTCTTACCAGAGGATTGAAATCCAAGCGAAGCAGATGAGAGAGAGACAGAAACACATCGGCGTAAATCACACACTGTTCATAAGCTCGGAAACTAATCATAGCAGAAATGAAGCTACAATAATGTTTTACTTCAACGCTGTGCAGTAGGACTGACATAACCCTGTCACAGACCTGGTATGAGCTGTCATCTACTCATAACCCTGTCACAGACATGTAATAACCTGGTATGAGCTGTCATCTACTCATAACCCTGTCACAGACATGTAATAACCTGGTATGAGCTGCCATCTACTCATAACCCTGCCATTAATAATGTGTCAAGGAAGACATCAAATCTAATATAATGTTTGATACCAAGACAGCTTAGGTTACTTGCCTGTTTGTGCTTGTTGTTATGGCAACATGTTTAAAAGGCATTACCACACTACGTTCTTGTTGCGTTTCATTAAAACAGTATCTAGCACTGACATCGGTGTAGTTTTTTTGTAACCCCACAGCACAGGAATGATGTTCGGAAAAGGTAAACAAAGTCTTTATTAAATTGTTTAATCACTTTTTATCGGCTACAGTCAGAGACGGGATTAACCGATCGGGATCGTGCGTTTTTACCGCTCGGGGGTATCAAAGTGACTGCGGAGGAAGAACTGAAATACAAAGAAACAGAGAGATCTGATTTTACAGGATAAAAGAGCAATTGCTATTATATTATTTTAATCATTTTCACTGGAACTGAAAGGAAAGGTATAAAGATATTTTATGGCAGCTTAATTAATAGGGCATGATTAGTTAAAGGCAGAATAAATGACAAACATTAGTTCCATCGCTAACTACTACTGCCTGGCATCCGGCCAAAACGCACGAGAGCATCAGTTATACTTATCAGTATAATTACACGGCTCGGCGATTTACTTAGCATATTTCCTCGTCCCGCGTTAAGCTGTCGGGGGAACAAACATTACAGCGGCAAGTCAAATATTCCCTTGCTTTTACTTGTCAAAACGTCAATTCTCTTCTAAGTCAAAACAATATTAAAGAAATTAATTCTAGCTAACAATAATATTAGTCTCAGTATCAATGATGTAAAATTCATATCAGTTATTCAAAATTCAAATGTCTTCTCACCAATCAAGAGTGATCTATAAGAAAAGAATTGGACACACATTAATACTCAGGTGCACACACACACACACACACACACGCGCACACACTCATTCCTATACCATGTTCATGTCGATGCCGTTGGTGTAGGTCCAGGCGTGTTGGAAATACTCCTCCAGCCTCTGGCGCAGCGGGTTGGGGATTTGGTGGAAACGGATGAACTCCTTGACGCGGAGCATCTGCAGGTGATATCGCGCCGTTCCCGAGTACAGACGCTGGATGATGGCCGAGACGTTCCCGAAGATGCTGGCGTACATCAGGGCTGGGGTCGAAGGTCAAAGAAAAGGGGTCAGCATGTTTCACGAGGACTTGCTACAGGAACGTCTAGAATTATTGGCACCTTCCAAGAGAACGTCCGAAACTGACGAAGCATTCTCAATTCTTCAAAAATATATCTTTATATTTGTACCCGTACAAAGAAGAACAAAACGGTTAATTGCGAAAATGTCAATACAGACTGCGGTAATGATCTCCCTTGCAATATACATTACCCTGGAAAGCCAGTGCACACTGTAATTTGTTATGGTTAAAGATCAGCCAACATTAAAGGTGCAATATCAGTAAAATGCAAAAAGACGGAAGAATGGCGTGGACGGAAATGTGGTTTTTAGTTCACGCTTGGCTCATTTCCGATTCCCAGACCGTGACAAAGTTTTAGCCTTTTCAGCATGGAGTGTAAATTGTGCTGCTACTCACATCCGATGAGCATGACGCAGATGGAGAAGATCTTTTCCGAGTTAGTGTTGGGCGAGACGTTCCCGAAGCCGACGCTCGTCAGGCTGCTGAATGTGAAGTACAGCGCCGTCACGTACTTGTCCTTGATTGACGGGCCTGAGGAGGGGTCGCTGTAGTTGTACTGCTTGCCGATGGACATGCCGAGGTTGTCGAGCCAGCCGATGGTGTGCTCCAGATAGGGTTTCTCCACGTTGCCGATGGCGTACCAGATACACGCCAGCCAGTGAGCGATCAGCGCAAAGGTGCACATTAGCAGCATGAGCACGGCGGCGCCGTACTCGGAGTAGCGGTCCAGCTTGCGAGCCACACGCACCAATCGCAGCAGCCGCGCCGTCTTCAGCAGACCAATCAGAGTTGTGGTCTGGTGGAGAAAGAGAACGCGAGCGATCAAGGAAATGTCAACTTTTAAAATCCCACTACATCGAGTGTCCGCCACACACAGCCCCGTGTAAGCTGTTACCATAGAAACAATAACGGCTAAACCTGTGATCTGCAGCTGAACTACTGTCAGATCTGAACACCTTCCGACCAGACAGAATCGAGAATCCGACAGTGATGAGTTATAATATAATCTTAAACCCCGGCAGGTCGAACAGGGGATTTAAGAGCAGGGAAAAGAATAAACTTGGACCTGAACATTGATGATGGATTTGCGTGGTCTGAATCTTTTTTTACGCAGACTCGAGACCATTTAACAGAAAACCTAACACTTTATTCAAGGGCAGTGTTCACGACATTAGCATTTATAAGGTTTATTCCAGCCAGCGTCTGCTGTTCTAAAGATTAGAGCACACAACAGTTGAGCCACATTTTCCTTTAAACATAAGCTTGTGTTATGATGGTTTCCATCATACTTTGTAGCTCGGTACGTCAGAATCACATAATGGTGATGACAGTTCTGAAAACTCATGGCGGTGTCAGGACTGAGTAATGTAAATATTTTTCCCTGACTGAATCTAATCTAAGCTGAACGTGATTTTGATGTCGGACAAAACGTCACCACTGTTACCGGAAAGGCGTCGTCGTGACGCTTTAACACACACTCCTGGGCAAAAACACTGAGGCGAACCTAATATTGCAAGATGTTAGGTTTGTAATATTCTGAACAGAAATCACTGGGCAGAAAATGAACAGGAAGTTAAAGAGCGCTCCTGAGGCCTCGGCCTTGTTTTGCTGGTCGTTGCTGAAACTGTCGGGGGAAAAGCTGGAAACAGGGACGTTCACTTACATAGTCCTCTGGTGCGCAAAGAGAAAATCAGGAAAATGTTTAAATGATATAAAATTGAAACTAACTCGTCTGGGGGTTCCCAAATCTCTTCAGTTTGAAGACTTTAACATCGAGCGGAACAACACGGACTCTTCTTTCTGTAAAAAGCCGTCTGCAGGTTTACCCACAAGCCTTCAACACTTAAAGGGAATCGAGGGAAAAGCTGCACCACGCCGATTTACCTGGTGATCATTTTCCTGACCAATGATTTGCTGTTGAGGCCATTAAAGCTTAATACTGGGTTTGCGTCGTTTATTTTGCCCAGGAGCGTACGTCAGCGCAGAAAGCGTGAAAACACAACAAAGCTTGGGGTGTAATACCAACCCGACATCAAAATAGCTGAAAGCGGTCTTTATGATGGCTGGTGCTTGTTCTGAGTAAGTTTCATGTAGCCTGCAGACACCTAATACGACATTTTACACGGTTAATCACCATGGTGTGATATAAAATTTAAAAACTTCAACCTGTTGCTTTTTGATAGTGACTTAAGTTCCTCACCTCCTCTGATCCTGATCCGAATATGAGGAGGTCGAAGGGAATGGCGGCCACCATGTCGATGAGGAACCATCCTTTAAAGTAGTGCACGGCGATCTTGGCCGGATGGCTGACCACCTCGTCGTTGGCGTTGACGTACGTGGTGCGGAAGTTGATAAGGATGTCGACGATGAACATGATGTCCACCATGAGGTCGACCACGTTGAGCGGGTTACACGAGTAGCCGCACACGCGCCTCTTCTTCTCCTCGGGGTCGTTGAGCAGGAAGGCGGCGCTGTACGGCGTGAAGATGGCCGTGTAAATGACCAGCAGCAGGATGAGCCAGTCCCACACGGCCTTGAAAGGGCTGTAGTGCAGGATGGTGCACTTGTCGATGCGTGGCGTCTGGAGCTTGTACTCCGGAAGCACGTCGGCACCCAAAGACAACACCTGAGGCAGGGAGAGTGTGTGTACTGATTGAGGTACCAGAATTCCTGTTACACTTCTGTGAAGAATGACACATCATACTTTTTAGACATGTATAGGTGCACTTAATTTTGTGGAACAGTCGAGATGTTTGAGTCCTTGCTGCAGAACCAGAAGTCCAGGGTGTGGAGAGCGATCTGATCCCACGCTAAGCCTGACCCCTAACCTCAAACCTCGAACCCACGCAATGCTGGACAACTCACTCAACACACTTCTCCAAGCTGAAACACACTCCACCGTCTGGACTGGCGGCTCGGCTCCGCCCGGCTCCGCCCGGCTCCGCCCAGGTAGGAGGATCTGATCAGGTCTGACTCCACCTCATGCGCTTTTTGTTCTGCAGCAAGTGAACATCTGAGAAATGAGTTAGTTCCTGCAAACCCTGATGTTATAGCGGCTCTAAGACAACGGTCCACCTCTCTTTTATTCTTCTTGAAAGGATCTCAACCACTGTCTGAAAACTGACTTACAAAGCACTGACACTGGAGACTCCTTCCGTAACCGATTATTATTCCGTTTATTACTGTTATAACCGTAACTATAAAGTAAAGGGCTGCCTAACTGTGTTTGCGGAATATAATCGCGTGAAATAAAACGGCAATTGGCAGTCGAGCTCTGATTTTAAATTTACCAATATCATGCGACTCAGCTTTTCTACACGCGCGTTGTCTGAAAGTGCAGCTTGACTGTGAAGACTGGTGTGTGTGTGTGTGTGTGTGTGTGTGTGTGTGTGTGTGTGTGTGTGAAAGGGAGAGAATAAGTGCTGTCCTGCAGCCATTTTTCCCCAGACACCTCGGATTAGTTGTGCAGAGAGCCTTTTTGGTTGTGCACTTAAAGAGTTTGACGGTGTGTGTGTGTGTGTGTGTGTGTGTGTGTGTGTGGGAAGGGATCCTTCAGGCAACCCCAGTGTTGTGGAGATAATTACCAGAGCCATTGTGTCCTCTCAGCGACCGAGACAGAGGGAGGGAAAAGAAACGGAATGGGAGAGAAAGTGAGAAGGAGACGGACGGACGGATAGCGATCCTGAAGGCACGGCAATTACTGTCACGGAAAGCGGGAGGAAACCGTCAGGAATAGAATCAACCTCTCATCGCGCCTTTTTCGCTCTCTTTCTCGCTCTCCCTGATTAATCTGTAGACTTCGGCGGCTCGGGGTCAAAGGTCGTGCTTAAAATAGACGTTCCAGCTGCTGAACAGGAAGCGGACTCGAGTAGGCGTCCTGTTTAATTATGCACGTGACATATCAGGAGGCTTACCGGCTCTCGTGCTGGACTTAAAAAAAAAAAAAGTTTTTTTTTTTCCATCGCTGCGTGTTGAACGTCTATTTAAATGGATCATGACGGAGCTTACTAGGTTCGTAACGACAAGGGTGTTTCCTAGTTACCAGATCAGAAAACATGCTTTTGAGGCAGGGTTAATGAGTACGCCGTAAAGCTGAGGTGTATTTTAGGGCTGCATTCACTTGATATGTAGGGAAGGTTCTCTCTATGCAGACCGAACAATCAAGCTTAAACCCACAGAAACACGACAACATGTGAAACTGCACACAGACACAAACCCCGGGAGCCGTGAGACGGCAAGGCCGCCCGCTGTGCCAAAGTGGTGCCCGTCTTAATCGTTACGCTCAGGGGAATCTTTTAACTTAATTACAAATTTGTTTTCATTTATCAAGCCAGGATCCACTGATATATAAACACCAGGTTATACGACGGCGGTGATACATACAAGGGTCGAATTAAAACGCTAATGCATTTTTTTATTGCTTCGTATTTATTGCAAATAGTTGTAAAGGTTTAAGGTAGCAGTAGGAGGAGCTGTGAAGCACAACAGACCAGCAGAACATTTTTACTGGCTTTCATTTGACCCTCACATTTACATATTATCCTAATAATAATAAAGAATCAAAGAAAATCTATATTAGTCAAGTGCATCTGTTCTTTCGCACAAACTCCATCTTGAATGTGCGAAGGTCTGCGCGGTCGTACACTCTGAATATGAACGAAGTGTGCACGTTCGTGATTAACTCCTCACTGCACGTGTTCATCTCCACCCTGAATGCAGTGAATACACAGTTTAGTGTGTGTTTAAAGTATTAGGACTTTAAATATTAAGCAAAATAACCAAATAGTATGTGTGTGTGTTGCTTTGACATTTTCACTGTTATCTGTTTTGTCTCTGTGCTAATGAACCCAATATTGTAAATGATTGTGTATATGAGAACTCAGGTTATCTGATTTGTATATAGACACACACACACACACACAATCTCCTCATCTGACAATAAACACATGAGGTTCTTAAACTAGAATCTCAAGCAGAGGCCATTTAGGAACTTTCTCCCATTTCAGCAAATCTCAAGGTCTACGTCTAGCCGGGGCTCTGATTTATAAACTCTAGCACAGTCACTTGGGCTGTATTTTACATTACGAGGGTGTGTGATAGAGAAAATGATTAACGCGTTCAGTCCAGTTCTTATCTTTTGAAGCAGTCACCAAGCATCAGGTCCTGAGGTGTGGTTTAATGAGCGTCCAACGCGTTAGCTTTGATAAAAACGCTACGAGCTGAAGAGATGAAACCAGCCATCTGCGTGTGATAAATGCCATCTGCTTAGTTACAGGCAGACAACGAGCGAGCAAACAAACAATCACGGAACACAGTAAGGCCGAGGATGAAACAGGGAGCTGACAAAACGAGGGCCTGGGCTAGAGACGTGCGTGTTTGTGCCTGATGGTTTATTTAAAGCCTTTTGAATCTGGTGACTCGTCAGGAGTGCGCGGATTAGAGCGCGTTCGAAACGCCTTCCAGTTTGAGTTACTTAAATGATTCAGATTTCTGACGAGTCTGTGATCCTGTACTGCCACAGACGAGAGCAAATCAGTAGCAGTCGTGCGACGCTAAACTGTATTTGTATCACGGAAGGTGGAAATCAGAAATAACGCTGCTGGTTCATTTCATCGTTTAATCTTTTCTCATCACTCGGATTGTACCTGCAATCCATGCAGGAGTCTGTGAAGCAGTAGCATGGTGTAAATCTAGCAGAACAAAGCAACAACAGTTTAGCAGGATCCCTGAGGCCTGTTGACCTCTACCGACCCTCAATGACGGACCATTTTTCATCAAGCGGCAAAGCAAAAAGGTTTAAGGGATGTGCTGCATTTCACTAAGGAGACTAACAGTAGAAAAGGTAGACGCACTGGAACTGGAAGTTTGACTGATATTTGAAATGAGGAATTCATTTCGACAGCTCAGCTTCGGATTAAGCAGCATCAGGTAAAAACCTGCTGACGGAATAGTTTACTGATTTGGAATGACATAGTATGGTTACTGAATTGAGTCCATAAGCATCAGTACCGTGGTCGAGGACCCGCACAAACGGAACCGGGGCGTCGGGTCGAGTCAGCGCTCATACCGAGACTTAATTTGAAGCTTGTAAACTGTTTTATCAAATAAAAAATTAACTCATTGTTTTTCTTGTTGAAACATGCACGATTGTTAGTACAGTTGCCTCGGCAATTCGCGTCCTTTAATTTGGGGGCGGAGCTTCTGAAGGAGCACCGAAGGGAGGTGTGTATTTGTATTTTGGCTGTCGAGTTGAAATACCAGCGATCTTTCTCCAGAATCAACGAGCCCCCCAGTACGACTTTCAATCGTAGCAAGCGTCCCAATTAAAGTCAAACGTGCCAAAAAAGTTCTAATAGTGAAAATAAATCTCAACTGTAGACGGTAACACTCGCCTCGACTTTCTTGTGGAGCTTGTAAAGGTTCGTTCTATTGTTTTCGAATGTTAGCTTCTATTAAAAAAGGTCAAGAGAGAAAGAAGAATTAGTTACTGTACCCAAATCTCTACCTTCTCAAAAATACACAATGGGCAAAAGTTTGTGCACACCTGACCATCACACATTTATTGTGCCCTCCTGGGAAGGCTTGGTGGCTGTGTTCATTCAGATCGGTTTAGGTGTCCACATGTTGGATGGTTATGACTATATGGATTGTTTCCGCCTCATGTGTTAGTCGTGTTGGTTGACATCTCACCTGCGTGACCTTCTCTGTGACATTGTGTGTGCGATCTTTGACTTTCGGAGCAATGATGGTTTTCTCCGAGGAGGGCGGTGAGGCGGGGCGTTTGTCATTGTTGGTCTCGGAGAAGTTGAGCGTGATGAGCGGGATCTTGTTGATGGTGCTGTATTTGGTGAGGTTTGAGTCGGACGTGGAGCCCAGAAGACTGCACTTGATCTGGCTGAACGGCCCTGTCAGAGGACACACGCAGTGTTAGCCCGTGCTTCACCATTCACATCCACCGAGAACAATAGCACAGAAATGCTGACCAGGCATTCAGTACATAGAAACACAGCACTAACGCGAACAACACACACCTTCACGACACATCTTACTCGTCTTGGGGATTAAAATAGAACATTTTTTAAAGTGAGACAAAAAAAACACCAGACAAAAAGTGTCATGCTGACTGATTACAACACAAATAGGAAAAGCTCAAGCCATACCCCCAGCCATCCAAGAGCGTGACACTAGCCAATCAGAAACAGCGAAAGAGAAGGAGGGAGGGGGGGGAGGGGATTAGAGTGATTCAGATTGGGAGGAAGAAAAAAAAAATCATCCTGCCATCTTGGCTTTGTATAAAACACGACAGAGAGAATCACGGCAATTACTTTACTTTGTACTGAGGTGTTTAAATACACACCGCACACCTGAAAATGAAAGGCTATGTTTATAGTGAAGAATGAAATGCACGACCGAGCTCTGACAAGCTCCGAAAGCTTGGCGCCTCATCATGATCGTAGTCGAATCACAAGCCAAAAACTCCAACATGAATCCGAAAGAAAGAAAGAAAGAAAGAAAAATGGCAAAACTGAAAAAATGTCAGCCATTATGGGGTAACATCCAAGATGGCGGCGCGGCAGTGAGCACGCAGCGGCCACTCCGGATCCGAAATGGTGCTTTTTTTGTGCTATTTGTTTCT
>JAQMYM010000036.1:28130775-28145411 GCA_030014255.1 Parauchenoglanis ngamensis | reverse complement strand
TGTACACTGTACCACATGTATACATTGGAATGACAATAAACACACTTGAACTTGAACTTGAACTTGAACTTGAACAAAATTGCAGAACATGCAGTGTGTCGAGTGTCATACAGTCTCACAATCACATGAAAACACTTTCACACTCGTGCATGAAACTCTCCAATGATAGAACCTTCCTGTGCTTCATCCGCTAAACCGTATACTGTGTATCGCGATTGCAATATCAAACACACACATCACCATATATCACATGCTGCCTATAATTCTGAGTGCAGTGCTTTTAAATAAGAGCATGGCGCGTATCCCAGCAGGGCATCCATTTTCATATCCCGGCGTTTATGTGGCTTGGCATGCTTCCAGGTGGCAGGCAGGCAGGCAGGCATGTGCTCATTACGACACAGAGTCGGTGCGGATACCTTTAATGCTTCGCCCATTGTCTGACGGACAGGTGTTAGAAAGAGAGAGGAGGCAGGAAGGGTGAGAAGTGGAAATATAAGAGCTGGGATTTGTGGCTGTGAACGAGGCTTGTTAAAGCTGTGTGTGTGTGTGTGTGTGTGACAGACCCTGTCGACCCTGAGATGATTGGGATCCTCCATGTAAATAAGTGCTGCCCATTCTATACAAGGGTTCCAATAATTCTGGAGAGGACTGTGATGGAAAGTGGGATCACCTCCGTAGTGTATCTCAGTAGATAAATTGTTTCTGCTGTCGTAAAGTAGTGTGTGTGTGTGTGGTGCGTGTACCTTCGCTAGCGTGACGGCCGCGGTACATCCTGTCCACGTGCGTGTTAAAGCCCTCAAGGTCATGCGTGGACGAGGCTCTGCGCAGCGTACACACGCTCCCGCTGCCTGCAGATCCGGAAGGTTCCGTCCTTTCTCTCGTGTCCCGTGGTGAGGACTGGTCCTGAGGCCCGGAGGCGGGAGAAGAGGAGTCCAGCAGGGTCTGTCCAATCAGAGCCCTGGTGTCATTGGCGTAGGAGGGGCTGCAGCTGTCTTGCGTGGAAGGTCGGAGTTCGTGCGGTGAGAACGATAGGGACAGGGAGGAAGAGGAGGAGCAGGAAGAGCGCATGTCCATTTGTTCGGGAGAGTAGACGGTCACCTCGTCCGGGTCCTCCTGAGGAAGGGACTGCTTACTCAGTCCCAGCATGCTTAGCGGCATGGGGAGGCGAAAACGGAAGAAGCGGCCCTTTCCTGGTGGAGCAGAAAGTCAGAAACATCAAATAAAGGTGTTAAAGTCGTCACTACTTTGGTGTTAGTCTCCACTTCGTGCACTTGTTAAGGCAGATTCTCAAAGCAGGAACCCTTTAAAGGAACACCGGAACCTTAGGAAGCAGCAGAACTGGGCCAGTATTATTTACTGAAACACTTTTACTGTACATTCACACCACACGCAGCGAGAGAAGCCATTCGTTTTCCACGAATGGAACAAATAACTACTGTTATTTTAAATTTATGGAAATTCTAATCAGGAACTCATCCAGGACATCATATAAGCCCTAAAATGTACGACTCATTCACAACCTTCTCGAGCGCATATACACGGCATCCAGGTCCATCATCGTTCGGCCGTAATGTGGTAACTGCTGAATAAGTGAGGACGATTTCTGATTAAATCTGATGGATTGCTGCTGCTGCAGAAGGCTTCGGTGGTTTGTTAGACTGCAGTAAATCTCTGCAGCAAGGCAATGTGAGGAATTTTTAGCTGGATGTGCTCGGATGTCAGACAGAAATATCGTTGATGGGAGAAAACTGGGGCGTCAGCATCGATACGACGCGGTAAGGAGGCGAGAAAGGGCAAATCTCAAACGAAGCGTTCCGCCTCCTTCGCTATAGTCGCTCATCAAAGTCGAAATGAATTTTCTTTCTCTCCCTCTCTGTCTCTCTCTCTGCCTCTCTCACGTCAAATATCATAGCATCAGCAGCGGCAGATTATGATACGAATCATCTCCAGCCATCAAGCCAAGCGCCGGTCACCTGATTAGTGCTTGGTGTAATAGCTGTAACAGTAAAAACGTCAAACGTACATTGATAGATTCAATTTCCTAATAATGAACTCATTCTCATAATGAAAACCTTCTCCATCAGCGAGAGTCTCAACCGAACGTTACTAACGTGAAATAAAGTGAAGTGGGCGGGGCTTCCAGGGGTATCAGCTAATACAGGGGAGTTCGAATCACCGTATGAAACTGTCAATCATTTCAGAATAACGTCAAACAGCTCATCTGCCGATTTAATGTTTTGTGTCATGCCTGCTTGCGTGCATACACCCCTCTCTTTCCCTCCGCCGGTCCTATTCTTCTCCTCATCCCTCCGTCTTCCGTTTTTTTCCCCTCCTGTCTCCGCCTTTTCAGATCCCCCTCCTCATCCATCATTCTCTCCCAGCATCAATCTTGCCTCCTCTCTCCTTCCTCTTTCGTCCTCTCCATTCATCCCTCTCCCTCTTTCCTTTCAGCCTCTCTCTCTTTCCTTGCTCAGTGTTGAAATCCCATGCCAGCATTCATTAAAATCACTGGCCAAACAGGTCTATTTATATCCCGGATCAAACGCGAGCCCCGAGCCACCCGCAGGACCCGCATCTGTTTTTGGAGGCTTCCTTTAATTCTTCCTCGTCACTATCAGGGTTACTGAAAATCAATTTCTGACATCTAGAAAAAATGTGAACCTTCACTTCTATTTCAGAGTTTCCTTCGGGGTGTTCCGAGTGGAGAGCGGGGGAGAGGACGATGCGGCGATGCACTGATTAGATTCACTGTAGGATAACTAATAATTCCGTCGCAACCACTACTTTGGCAATGCAAACTATTCGGTATACAAGTCCTTCCTAAATGGTTTCACACACACACACACACATGCTTCAAAGCCCTCTCTGTTGCTATGATACCTGTGGACAGATTTGCATGGGCTCTTAATTGGGATTTATATGTATGAAATATGACTGTAATGGAGACAGTGTGTATCTGCTGCTGAGTGTGTGGAGCTGTGTTACTGCACAGAGAAGTGTTACGTGTTATCTGGCCCCGAGCTGCATAAATACTGACCCCATTTGACCTCCTGGGCTGCTTGGAGAATGAAGCTATGGCTATACACCTCTCTCTCCCTCTCTCACACACACACACTGCATAGTAGGAACACTACAAGTCCTGGGATTTCTTTTTCGCCTCAGATTTTCTTCATATCCATCTTATCGAGGTCATTTACGAGACATTATCTTCTATCCACTCACGTTCCTGTCCTCTTCTCTATTTCTCCTCTCCTTATCTCTCGTCTTCTCCTTTTCTGTTTTCTCCGCTTACATCTTTTCCTCCTTTCATGCTGCACTTTGCAGAAATTGGCTGTTTTAATGCTCTTGAGGTGCACAGTAAGACGAAGAAAAAGTAGGAAGAAGGGGACAGACTGTGTGTGTGTGTGTGATGGTTATTAGCCTCACTGTGTTGGGGTCTGGACGGCGACGTGTGGTTGATGCGCTCCAGCGAGTCGATGCTCCCGTCGTCCAGGATGTAGTCGAAGCTCAGGATGAACATCATGACCACGCCCTCTTCGTTCTTCACGGGGATGATGTGCGTGTTGCACAGGAAATCTGAACCTGGAGGAGGGAAAAAGCGAATGGTTTACGCAAGCCTTCTGCAGAGCACAAACCAACAGTACCACTTCTCACGAGTGACGCCTGTGATACAATATTCATCCCCTTAATAAAAGCCCTGAACAAACTCACACGCGTCATGACGTCATCACGTTACCGACTCATGAGTGGATTTCTACAAGGCTGCGATCATCGTGTCCAGTGAAGCTTTGTTCTGTAGATATCGACGACTCTGTGGTTTACACGCCTTCTTTTAATTGACTTTCTTTCCTTTTAATGGGCTTCCAGAGAAGACAGATATATGACGAGAAAACTATTATTAGCTAAATGTTCCTAAGCATCCATTATCTTATCACCAAACTTAATCATGTAGAAGAGATGGGAAGTAAGCCTTAACGCCCCAGACGTCATCGTTGCCGTTAACAGCAGGACGTCACTAAGATAGAGCGCTAAACGTGACGTTCCAGAATAAACCCTGAAGATAAATATCATGTAGAAAGTGAGATTTTGCGGCGCAGAATTATACATTTAAATGTAAAACACACTGCCAATGATGCTGAGGTTAAAGGAAATAAAATCAGAGTGGAGGGACGGGGACGGATGAAATTCCCTACGCAGAAGGAGACGATGCGAGTCGTGACTTGAACTTGTCCAGACAGACCGCAGGAGGAATCTCAAGGTACATGACGGATTTTACACACAACACTGCTTTCAGTTCAATATCGAACTCAATAGCACATGTGTAACTATGTGCAACTATGTGTAACTCTGCCAAGTACACTGAGTCAATAGTGTGTGTGTGCGCACTTCAGTGCCTACATTTGTGTGTATGCATGTGCAGTTGTGTGTGTCCACATGCTGATGTGTGTATTTGTGTGCGGGATGATGTGTGTGTGTTTGTCTATATGTGTGTGTGTGCTCATGCATTTGTGTTTGTCCAAGTTGGTGTGTGTGCACACAGTTGAGTGTGTCCAGATGTTTGTGTGTGTGCACGGAGTTGGGTGTGTCCAGATGTTTGTGTGTATACGCACATGTGTACATCTATGCTGTACACTTTTTGCATGTGTGTGTGTGTGTGTGTGTGTATCTCAGGCTTACTGATTTTGACTGCTCTCTCTGGAGACTATGACAGTAAAGTTACCATGGCAACTAAAGGGCAACTTGGCCCTTGAGGTAAACGTGTCGTGTGTTTTTTTTGTGGCTCCTGCAAGGTTTCTTTTTTTGTTGGGCTGCACGTAAACCTGCTCGGCTTCTCCGTCGTCTTCCTCACCTCGCCCGCATTTTATCTTCATCGTCGCGGTTTTACAGACGAGCCCAAGTTAAAGTTCTGCTCCTCGTGTCAGTGTTAAAAGGTCCGGAGGGAAACCTGGTGTCTTTTTAACGCTCTGCAACTGCTGACCTGTTGTTTCATTCATCATCATGTTCGTCGGTGGCTGCCGTGTGAGAGAGTCATTAGCATGTGAAAGGGTGGCACACACACACACACGTGTGCACACACACACACACGGCATCTCATTTCTCTGTCGCTATTCAGCACGGCATGATTTAGCTGAAGTGGAAATGTGGAAGTGGAAGTGGAAATGAACAGCTATTTTGTTTTGTGTGTGTGTGTGTGTGTGTGTGTGTGTGTGTGTGTGTGTGTGTGTGTCTGCGTGCGCATCCTTCACCTGAATGTACAGCGATGGGGACAAAAGCCTCCACAAATATAATAAAATTCTCCACAAATAAAAATGCATAAATGCTGCAGAACAGGCAGGAGAGAATGTGTGTGTGTGTGTGTGTGTGTGTGTGTGTGTGTGTGTGTGTGTGTGTGTGTGTGTGTGTGTGTGTGTGTGTGTGTAAATATAGCACAGACTGTTCTCTGTTGTCCAATGCGCTGTGAGCTTCACTGTCAAACTGAGCTATTTGTGTCCAGGGCAAATACATGCGTGCACACACACACACACACACACACACAAGTCTGTGACAATCCCGCAAAGCTGAAGTGTTCATCATCTGCATTTCCACACACACACATGCAGAGAAAACGCACACACCTGCACCACACAGCAGCCATCTGTTTATCATTATGGTGATAATGTGTTAGAATCAAATCCCAGGTTTCTCTGGTGTGTGATGCTCAGATCAGCTGTTATTTCCACCTCTGTCTGTACTGAACTTCATTCTTTCTTCCCCAGTTGCCATGAGCACCAAACAGAGTCATGCTGGTGGATCTAGAAGGAGGATCGATTTGTTAAACGCGATCGATAGGCTGCTTTTCCCTCGACTGCCAGCACTCATTTTCTACGTAATCCTACAGGAAGTGACTGTGACTGCATAAAAAAAAAAAAAGACGTGACTACGCATTGCTTTCCACAGTTTAAGCCCTTTTAGACCTTCGAGCCAGATCTATTTAAACCGTTTCCCCAGTTTTTTGTTCTCAGTTACCTCACCTGATGTGTCGATTCAGGGAAGAAGACGACTGCTCTTTTGCCGTATTTTAGTTCTGTTGTCAGAATACGGCGTTTTCACTCAAGCTTGTCAGGTCCGAAATGGTCATTTATGTTGTTTAAGGGTTTGATTACCTCTGCGATAAGCAGTGGTGGTGTGTTGTTGCTTTTTTAACCTCCTGACCAATCAGAGTGCAGGTTGGCGGGGCGAGGAACAATACTGGAGCATTGCTGAGGTAAAAGAAGAGTAAAGCACTTTGGGATGTGCAGGATCGGGAAAATGATCACTTCAGGGTGTGGATTATTTTCCTACAACAGCATGTCACCAACCGCTTTATTCCTTACTTATTATATCCATTTCCAAAAGAGGTGTAATGCATTTAAATGTCCATTCCATTCGCATCTCCTGCCACATGCGCAACTTTATGACGTCTGTAAGGGAGCACAACCGGATCAACAGACCTAGAATGAAATGTCTTTTCCCAATACGGCTAAATGTTTCGCAGCACACGGAAACTCTAGCGTGTCAGTGTTTTAGAATAAGTATGTACGTCACACACACAATGCACACTGGTTTTTCTTTGCACATGTGACCGTATGGTCTGAGTGTAGAGCTCAGTATTTACAGCGACGCACTAATCCAGCTCATCTCTCTCCCTGCCCCTGGATGATGAATGTAGTGAGAAGGGCAGATATGTGCAGCATCAGGCCCTGCACTACATCACTGTCAGAGCTCCTCCACAACACTATACATCCCGCAGAAAACACCGTTCAGGGATCATCGACAGGGAGAAACACGGAGGGAGGGCTCCGCCGAATAACCAACAGTTTCTGTGCAAGCGGGAGCGTCGGAGATGGGAAAATCCAAGCGCGAAATACCAGGAAGAGGTTTTCCGTTGTTCTCGGAGGTTCGGGGGTGCTCTCACGGCAGGCTGACGTTTCTTCAGGTTGAGGTTTCACTCATATTTTTAACCTCAAGATCACGATGAAGAACACGCCAGCGTTTTCCGGTATTTCCATTTTTCCGACCGAGTGATTACTGCAAGCAAGAATTTCCCTGTACTGAGAAAAGAGCAGAGAAGGACAGCTGTTCGACTCAGTAAACATTTACATACATGGCATTAGGAATAAAATACTGGCGGATGTGCTGTTCTAGGAAACTACTCGAAAAGACGACGGTGTGATGCAGCTGTAAAGCGGAGTTATTCCTCTTACACCAAGCCTAATTTTTGCTTTCGTAAACGACACGCCATACTTTTTTATCCACTTACATTTACAATAATGGTGCGGAACAAGTTCCTGTCATCACTCGCATCATAGCAGTCGTTCCTTCACCAGCCTCTTCTGTCCTCCTTTGGCTGATACCACGGCGATTCGCCAACGAATACGAGGGTTCTTTTATTAACGAACCACACGTCACACTTTCTAAAGGTTTGCAGTCAGAGCTGATGTTGTGGAGAGACAAGGTAGTTCCTGTGATCACTTACATTCAAGCTATAATAAACCTCTCTCTCTCTCTACAGAAAAACCCAGCTCGTCATTCCTCCGTCCTGAAAACGTTCCTGTTACAAAGTGCTTACAGCTGAGACTCACTCTATAAATGTTAAATAAATATCTCCAAATAACAACACAACGTCCAGGCTAATGCCACTGCAGATCTGTTACTTGAGCTGAACAGCAGTTAGGAACCAGGACAGGGAATCCCTGGTGGAGTGTGTGCTTATACAGGAGGTGTGTGTACACAGCCTACACACATGCACACATAATCTAATGAAACACGTGTAGGATTTGTACAGCATCTGTAAGGAGCTTCTCGACTTGTAACATGAGCGTCAATACAGAAACGCCTTTGGAGGTGAATACAACAAGGTTGAGCTCTGGTGCCGTGTGCGTTCTTGGATTGGTTCCCTTCGTGCCCGCTGGCAGAGGAGTTTAAGTATTTTGGAGTTTCAGGTCATTTCAGATTACAAGACTAGCCTAATAATAGCACTGTAGCCAGCTGTGATAGAAGGCTAAAACTTGCTGAAATGAAACCCAACAGGATATGACACGTAAGCCATCACAGCTTGCTTGGCGCTCAGTCAACAAAATGTTACGTGGAATAAACTTTTATACACATCTCTATACAGCTAGAGGACTGGAATAGATGTGTCGCATTAGGGTTTGTTTTATGGGTGTGTTGGTGTGTGATGGAGTGTATGTGTGTATGTGTGTGTGTGTGTACAGTGTGAGTAGAAGAGAGGCTTAAGAGCTTAGCGCCATGGGGCTGAATAATTGCTTTAGATCCTTAAATTTCATGCTGTGCTGGTGCTGGTATTAGTGCATTAAATAGCCTACTGAATGCGGCAACACACACACAAACACACACACACTCACTTTTACCATAATAAAGGCTTAATGATGCAAGCAAAAATTTGTAAAGAGAATGGCAAAATCAATTATTCACCCTGGAAATTATGCGGTCAGTAGAAATGGGGAAAAAACCCAACGTATCACAGGACGATACCGAGGGGCATCACGGGGCTGCGGTGGTTATTACTGTCTCTCACAGCAAGGAGGTTCTCTGTTTGAGCCTGTGGCTGATTGAGGCCTTTCTGTGTGGAGATTGCATGTTCTGCCCGTGTTCTCCTGCGTGGGTTTCCTCCATGAGCTCTGGTTTCCTCCCAGAGACTTGTAGATTTAGGTCAACTTGCTACTAAAGTGTGAATGTGAGTGGTTGTTCGTCTCGGTGTCAGCTCTGTGATAAGACCTGCCCAGGGTGACCTGAGGTCAGCTGGGATTGGCTCCTGCTTGGTATCGGCTCCTAAGTGGTAGAGATAACGGATGGACAGATGAATGACGGTACCAAGAAAACCGTGATGCTATTTTATTAACGCTGCTGACATCTGATTGGTCAGAAAGTGTTGATTCATGTTTCATAACAGCAGAACTGACTGCGGTTCCAGCCGCAAGACAAATCATATTAATGTCCTCATTCTAAGGTGTTATCGTTTCCGTAGTAACAACTTTGACAGGTATGGTGGACAGGCCACGTAAATCGATTAAAAACTTGAGTAAATGTCCAGCCAGGCTGCACTAACAAAGCTTACTAACCACTCAGGCGCCTGCTTATTTCGGTAACCACACCCACTCACTAATGCTCAGAAATGTTCCTCTCGTTTTTACGGGGTGGTTTCTCATCATTTCTCCCCTTCAGGAGAACAAACCAGGGCTTCCACCAGCAAGAGAACCCCCTCGACTTACCTACAGCCGCTAAAAGTTTAATTAGGAGGCTTTATTTAGAACGGCAAAATCCACAATAAGACAACGGCGCCAATAATCTCCTCTTACTGAGACTCACTTTCACCATCTGTGAGATTATGTGAGCTGTTATATGAGACGCAGGTCAGATATCAGGGTCAAGACGGATCAGAGAAGGTCAACAGCATCGCAAATGGTTAATATAGCAAACATAATACTTTTAGAATCAATGCCAAAGAGAAAGGTTGTGTCATCTCAAAACCGGTAGGTTCAGAACACTACCTATTAGCCGAGTTCAGATCAGATATCCGGAGTCGTCGTCCTGTCCATTTTGCCGAGGATGCAATGGGACGTGACTTGCGTGCTCTTGGGACAGCTAAGTATCCCAGAATGCACGCATCAAACAGCAGAGGAGAAAACTCACGACTGTTATTATTATCATTTTTTCAAAATACAACTGTTGTTGTTTGTATTATTCTGTAATGTAAAGTAGTTTTAAGATGATTTAACTGTTTAAAACTGGATCGATTTCAAAATTTGCGCCGATGTTGTGGGAGACGTGAAGCCGCGCGAGCGGGACAACCAGCAAGCCTCGCTAACTAGATAAGCGTTCACGGTATCCCACTGAGCACAGCGTTATCTCAGCAAATGGTGGCATAATCAAGCTCGCTGCTGTTCCTATTACAGAATCACCGTACCGAGTCCTCCCTCTCCGACTTGCCACGTTCAAACTCCCAAAGTACGAGAGTCCGAACCTGCCATGCTCAGTGAAGAGAACGGGCTATTGTTTGGGGTTGGCTATAAACAGTTGACATTTTTAGCATCTTTATTCGCCATTTTGCTATTTTGCTTGCAAATGCAAATTGGTACCTTTTGGCTTTATCTCCCATCTGTCCTATATTTAGGAACCCAAAATTACACAACAATTAAAATGTTGTTTCAGAGAGATTTTAGTTCTTCGCAACCTAAACGTCATGTATAATTGAATAAATGATTCATCATTTGTGCTCCTGCGGGTCTTCTAAAAAAAAATCCAAAACACACACACACACTCCCATAGTGAGGGCTCTGAGGGACAGCAGTGGTATGACAGGTCAGATGAAGTGCACTAGAACAGAGCGAAAGAACACTCACTCACTCATGCACTCACTCTCTCACACACACACACACACACACACACACACACACACACACACTGTAGATGTCAGGCAGGCAGTAATAAGCACTCTGACTGACTGCGGGTTCCGAAATTAAACCGCGCTCAGGCAGTGTGGTGTGTGTGTGTGTGTGTTACAGTGTGTGAGTGTAGGTCTGTGTGGGGGAGTTTCTGTGTAGTTTCAATCTGCACCTAATCCATCGTTTCCCAGTCAGCAGAGTACTGCAGTGCACTTTCACTCACTCACTCACTCACTCACTCACTCACTCACAAATTTGTTCACTCATTCACTAACCGCTTCATTCACTCAGTTATTCATTTAATCAAACTCTTTTACTCACACTCTCTCTCACTCATGTACTTCCTCATTCACTCCCTCATTTATACACTCATTCACCCGCTCACACATTGTCATTCACTCCCTCACTCAATCTCCATCCCTCTGTGAATGTCCATCTCTCCGTTTTTTTAAAGGTGTTTCTACATCAGTTATAATGCTGTGACTAGAAAGATGCTTTACGAGTTCTACCATTATTCAGATCAGCGAACAGTGAAAAGCCTTGAGATCGTCAGAGTGCAGAAATATATGTTTCTGTACCGTTTCACCAACGGCAGGCAGGAGATCGTGCAGCAGGATTCACCGGTTGAACCTGGACACCTTTTCTGACAGAATCATTATCAGGGAACTACTTATTCCGGTCACATCCCTGGAGCAAAGAAAAACCTGGAGCCGCTCGCTAAGCGAGTAATAAAGCACAGGGGACAGGTGGGTTAGGAGGAACAGATGGATGGAAATTCCCTCCGACCGTGATGGATGAAGCGGCCACGGCGGCGTTGTGTCTGATCATAACCGAGTCCTGCTAACTGTTACATAAAGACCGAAAAGGCTCTGTTGAAGTGAGAGCTTTGTTTGCGCTGCAGCGTTAACATTGTGTTAACAGTTTATTTGCGCAGCATGTGTCTCAGAATGGGAGAAAGAAGAGAGAGAGAGAGAGAGAGAGAGAGAGAAAGGGGGAACTGAGCTATGGAGCTTCTTTCAAGTTTACACCTGCCAAGAGCAGCACATGAGCTATAAATACATTCCTTTCTGAGTCACCAGTTAACACACACACACACACACACACTGTCTCTTGCGCTCTCTCTCTCTCCGAGGACACTGCGGTCTCCTCGGGGAGGGGGTGGCACTGCCCACAGGGCCAGAGACTGAGAAGTTCTTACTGGGTTACATTATGTACTCATCTCAGACTTTCTGTAGCTAATTTCAGCCCTGCAGCTTTGCTAATCGCTGATTGCTTATCGTCGTAACAATATATACGTAATGCTGAATTTATACAATACAACACGATACAATACGGTGTGTAGTGACCCCTACTGTTGTTGCTTGTGGGCGTGGCCTGTCCAGCTCTTTTTTTTTTTTTAACAGCGTTAAACAGTAACGGTTGAATTCTCAAATCCGATTGGTCGGAAGGTCCGCACGGCTCGGAGAGTAGATCCGGCTGTAACATGAATGACAGCTTAATATTAATGCGCTCCTAATACAGTGCAGCGCGTTCACGGCGTGCGGCGGGCAGATTTTAAAAAATGTGTCGTTCAACAAAGTAAAATGTATCGTTTCCACTTATAGAATGATTCTCAGTTGTGAGCGCTTTTAACAGGCAAAGTTTTCCCATGTCAGGAAAGCGTGCAGGACAGGTGTTTGCGCGACAAGCTGTGTTTTTAGAAAATGTGTGTGTGTGTGAGAGAGAGAGAGAGAGAGAGAGAGAGAGAGAGGCTGAAGACTGAACAACTGTTTATTTTGGCTATAACGTAACTAAGAACTAACTTGTTTCTTGGAAGTTCCACAACATTTAATCTAACTATAAACCGGTGTTCATTAATAAATTAAACATTGTAATCCCCCGTCCCAGCACGCATCATTTTCGCATAACGGCACGGTCTGGAGTGTGTTATTCCTCACGCACCACTTTTGTTTCAAATGTACTGGAGTTTGTAAGTCTTTCCCTCACTTCCTCTTGTTACCAAGAGCGTCAACTCCTGTCTTCTGAAGACCTTAAAAGTTACAGCGTTACCTCTGACTCTTACAAAGCGCGGATACTGGATATTCCTTCAGGAAACAACTTCCATTTACTGGGGTGGAAGAAAATGAGCAGGAAAGCTACTGAATGAGCTGAAGTGCAAATGAAAGCGTGAATGTGAGCTCTGTTTATGCACCTTGCTCTCTGCTACAGAGAACCCGAGATCACAAATGATGAATTATTGAGTTAGACAGTGGCGTGTGTTAGGATCAGACCTTGTAATTTGTACCACCACACACACACACACACACACACACACACACACACACACACAGACGGTCATCTATACACTGACACGCGGCTGGAGTAAATTATACGCACTGGCTCTCACACCTGCTTAGCACTTCATAAAAAGACATTTTTACGAGCCAGTCGTCACACGCTTCTCTCAGCTCTCTGTGTGAACAGCGGCGTCACCGCCGCACGTCGCCTTTTACCCAATCACACGTCACGACGGGTGACCGAGCGCCGGAGCAGCCTTCTGACTGGTGGCTTAATGCGCTTGTGAATAAACCTCATTAATCATGCAAACAGGTTGTCAGGCTGCATGACCTGGATACTGTATCGGCTTTGTTATAGTATCCGGGATCTCCCGTGTTCACACTTTTTTATTCAGGAGCAAACAAGAGAGTCATTTATACGAGTCGGCCCGAGGAAACGAGTTCACAGACCTTAATCACGCATACTAAAAAACAGCGTCCATACCGCAAGATGACACGAATGCACGTGGATGCTTGAACCTGTATCTGGATCGCTATTCTGTGATGACATTCCGCATTTGGAGAGAGATTTCAACAAGACAAAAACCCTCAAGAACAATAAGTGGAAGAAAAGAAGTCAGATAATTCCCATATGGGAATCTGGAAGGATTATAAATCAAAGAAGCAAAAGCTGGGAAAAGGATTTCATATTGTCATGCTGCGCCTAGTAATGGAGGCGGATGTAATTCTGCTCGGGGGACAAAAGCGACGATTCATAATTCTCTCATTTAAAGCACACGCGCTATTCAGTATGACATTGTTCTCAGACTCTGCATAAAGCGACGCCGCACTGTGAATAGCTGACATTATAATATTCCCTCGTAATGAAAGGTAATTGCGTTGCTGCTGAACCGTACGCTTTGCCGAGAGCTTTTGGCCAGCAGTTGGGAAATAAAGCTGCTGTTATATCTGCACTCTCTGCAGTGCTATAAATCCTAAATAAAGCGCAGCGTATGTGCCAATCATCTGGGGGGCAAAATATCAATTTAACACTATGGAATCCAAGACTAAATGATTTGGACGATACACTTGATGCTCATCAGCAACATCAATTTACACAGTGAAACATTTTTTTATGAGCCTTATGATGGATATATAGCTTCCATAGGGTTAAGGTGTGTGTGTGTGTGTGTGTGTGTGTGTGTGTGTGTGTGTGTGCATGTCCTAGGCTATGTCCTATGTACATAACACGTGCTGTGTACATTAAGATCATTACAGCAGGAAAATACCAGAATCTGGTTATGAGTCACTGTAGATGCTAGTTAGCATTGGCATTTAGTCAGGGTTTGTTTTTATGTTTAATTACATGTTAACAAGGTCAGGAATGAAATTGAAATAAAATTCTGCACATGTGTACATATTTATTATTTGTACGTACGTATTATTCAGTATTTGTTGAATTTTTGTATAGTGTAGTCGCCCTGAAAACCAACAAACTGTTTCATTTTCTTCATTTAAACCTGCTTTCAAGTTTTGCTCCTGAAGACAATTTTGCGACTCGGCAGCACAAACAAGCGACGCTGAGACACGTCAGAGGAAGATGCTGTGCTGCTCGGCTCCGGAGTCAGACAGCAGGTTATTAAAGTTCATACAGGATGTAAAACAGGTGACACGGCACACTTTTTGTTTGAAGCTTAAAGGTTAAAGCTGCAGGAACACATCTAAGAATGTCCAAGGAGGGGGTGTGGTCAGACGTACGTGACATCATTACAGCAAAAGTAAATACACTACCAGTCAAAAGTGTGGACACAGCTTCTGATTCAATGTTTTTTTCTTTATTTTTATTAATTAAAAGACACTTCATGTCTAAAAGTAATGATGGACTGTTGTTTCTCTTTACTTAGTTGAGCGCTTGTTGACATAATATGGATTACTCCAGTTGTTCAATAGGGCTGTT
>JAQMYM010000036.1:28101277-28111809 GCA_030014255.1 Parauchenoglanis ngamensis | reverse complement strand
GTGTGTGTGTGTGTGTGTGTGTGTGTGTGTGTGTGTGTGTGTGTGTGTGTGTGTGTGTGTGTGTGTGTGTGAGTGGCTGAGTGTGTGAGTATGTGTGTATGACACAGTGAATGTCTGAGTGAATGGTTGAGTGACTGAGTGTGAGTGGCTGAGTGTGTGTGTGTGTGTGTGTGTGTGTGTGTGTGAGTGGCTGAGTGTGTGTGTGTGTGTGTGTGTGTGTGTGTGTGTGTGTGTGTGTGTGAGTGGCTGAGTGTGTGAGTGTGTGTGTATGACACAGTGAATGTCTGAGTGAATGGTTGAGTGATTGAGTATGTGTGTGTGTGAGTGGCTGAGTGTGTGAGTGTGTGTGTGTGTGTGTGTGTGCGTGTGTGAGTGGCTGAGTGAGTGAGTCCGTGTTAAGTACATGGGTGTGTTTGAGTGAGGTCCAAAATGGAACAAGATCACCTACAAACTGAATTAGTGAATGAGGGAGCATGAGAGTGAGTCAGTGGCTGAATGAGTGACTGAATTACTGAATGAGGAAATGGGTAAATGAGTGAGTGAGTGAATGTCTGAGTGAATAACTGAGAGACTGAGTGAGAGACTGAGTCAGTGGCTGACCGACTAATGACTGAGTGTGTAGTGAGTAACTGAATGGCTGAGCAAGTGCCTGAGTGAGTTCATTGTAGTGAGATGGTGAGAGAGTGAGTTAATATGTGGGGGTGGGTGTGAGGAAGTGAGTGCTTCATCCAAAGTAGAAGACCACTTGCAGTGTTTAACAATTGTGGTTTTGGCACCGTGGAGTGCGTGAGTAGTTAAATAAGTGAGGGTATGAGTGAGGGAGTAAGTAAGGAATGTGCATGAATGAATGAATGGGTAAGCGAGTGCCTCGGTTAGTGAGTATTTTTTCATGGGTACCTGAAATGCCAGGCGCACTTAAAAGCTGCAGGTGGCCTTGTCCCAGTTTAGACAGAAGCATTTCAAGGCTCCTTAATAAATGGAAGTGTGGATTTAGAAAGCTGTTCTCATTCACATGTTAAAATACAGTATTTCGATAAATTAATTATGAAAGCTCTATTTGTAAAGAACATTTAAAATATGGTTTTAAATCAGCACAATGTCGACGCAAAAGCGATATTTGTTTTTGCCCAATCACACAAAGCAGCACGCTTTTCCATACATTTTTTTTCAGTAGCTCTCTTTTATATCAGGCGTTTCTTTCACGTCAGTGTACGTCAGCATACTGATACTTGCTATAGGCAGATTCCAGGCTGAGAAACTATATTTCATTCTTGATTTCCCTTTGATTAAACTCCACTTAAACCCTCAGGAGCCATTGGTGGTTTAATCTCACATTCCTCACGCTCATCACCACAAACCTCACAGCTCCGCTTTCAGTTCCACTGCAGTTATTGACTGATTTATAGCAGCACTGAATAATATGATTTGAAATGAATAACTGAATATTAAGCAGAGATTTAAGGGGTTAACGTCTTATGGTCTGAGAGAATGGAGAGAAAAGCTTCAGATAATCTGTTTGGGATTAGTAAACGATCATATTAACTAAAAAAACCTAGTGATATTCAAAACGAAAACTCAGATAGTCCACGTACACTTTTTTGATAGCTTCCGATAACGAAAAACATCTGCAAGTGTTCCTTTCAAAATAAGGGTGTGTAAACTTTTCGCACTCAACCGTAAGTGGTATTTGGTGTAATGACGAATTACCTATCATTGTCCACTGAAACAATTCTTTCCTGTGTCATGAGAGGCACATACCTGGGTATAGAAATGATTAGTGATTATAGCACGGCGCTGTCGAATTCTCGATTCTGATTGGTCAGAAGTGGTGATTCATTTTCTACATCAGCAGCTCTGACAGTTGTGACCCAAACCCATCTTAGCGGCTACTTCCCAGGGACCTGATTGGCTCGTGGATTCTATACATGAACAGATTACAATCGTGTTGTTATTTACCAAATAAATGTTCATATGGTGAAGGAGAAATTTATTGAACATTTTGGAAATGTTTGAGTCTCAAGTTTCAGTGATAATTAAAACTTTAATTTTTCTGACATTTGTTGTCTTATTAAGCAAAACAAAACAAAAAAACAAAAACAAAAAAGAGAGGCTGGTAAGGAAACAGCTGCTATAACACAAGTAATAACAGGAAGTAACTTATTTTCCTGTTGTTCCAAGACATAAAGCATAACTATAAATGGATAAAAAAAAAAAGGATGATATTATTGTTCTTTAATTAATAAAATATGCAATGGCTGTCAGATTGCTGTGGTGTAAGACCAATAAATCACTTGCTGTTATTGGAAAATATTCAGCTTTGGGGTCATCACACCACCCAGCCGTTGATTATTTTCCAACAACGGCACATCCCTAAGAGAATTCTTCTTTACTTACGCCTTGAACGAACAGTATAACAGGACACTGGGAAAGTGTTTACTGGTGTTGAGATTGGTCTTTGTCTCAACAGCACTTTTTGAAGATCTCAAATAGACCTTGGTCATGTCTTGGTCTTGGGAGTTTATTTCAAGCTCGGTCAATTGAGGAGATAAATTGCCTGTGCATTGTCTGATTTAACATCATTACCGTGACTTCATATAAAAGTTTCTGCTTCAAATGCAACCAGTAACAAGTGCTGAATAAAGAAGGTTGAGTTGATTTCAGCCCTTAATATCTGTTTGCTATTTTTATGGGAATGTGGATCTTTCAGATAATTGGCCTATGGTTTGCATGTTCCACATTTAAGTAAGTGTGTCATGCAGTTTGGGACTCACTCTTCATCGGTCTTCATCTTACCCGGGTCCCAACACCTCAAAGTCTTGGTTCTTGATACTCTCTGGTCTCTGTCATGGCTTGGTGTCGGTTTAGGTGGGCTTGACTACAGCACTGGTGCTTATATACACATTTCCCAAACATGAGCTAAAATTAGCATCTGGTACCACACACTCACACACTGCGCATGTGTTTGGACAGCATCGACTATAAACTTTTTTTGTAGGACACTAAAACTCTGACACGCTACACTTTAAAGGCCGTCTATCCCGAACGCGCTCCCCATTTCGGTCGCATGGCTGACCAGTTGGAACCAAGCCTAATGAATCCCTGCGCAAGGTTAATTTGCTCCGTAATGGTATTAAATAAGTATATAGAAACAGTGTCTCTTCTAAATACCAATTCATTACGGTGCGGTTATTAAGAGTGAGGGGTATGAAATTACAGCCGGCGTCGTCACATCGGGCCTCATTAGGCCACCGTTTTTATATTCGTCTCCCTCACGCCTGATCGTTGTACAGAGAGGGGGCGGGGCTTTTACAGCTCAATACCCATAATAATTTTTTTTCTCTTCCTAACCTTTCAGCCAACCCTCATATTTTCGTCATTTCAGCCCACATTTTCCACTTTCACAGCTCTCCGTGGCGTACTTAGTCAAGGTCTTTGAATCGGACGAGCCATTTAGGCTGCAGAATTCAATTATTGAAGGGGGCGAGAGAAGGAAGTGCTCTGTGTGAATTAATGGGTCTGCTGAATGAAAAGAGTTTGAAGACCAGCTAAAAATATGCGCTATTTCAGTGCAGACACTTCCTGTGGACTATTTTATCATTGCCAAACGATCGATTCATTTGCGTTTAAAGGAGTATAGTATGCTTTTGTGTCAGTAGTTTAGCTCAATGTGAGACCTGCATGTGTGTGTGTGTGTGTGTGTGTGTGTGTGTGCATATTTTGCTCTGAGGCCCAGTAATTACATTCTCTCTTCACTGCTCACCCTGATTATAATGGCTCATAGATTCTGTTTGGTAATGCTCTCTTTTATGGAGGCAATTAAACAATAAAGATAAAATACGCAATTAATTGCAAACATAATTAATATTAGTCGTGATGGTCATCAGCGTGTGCGTGCATGATCGAGCATGTGTGTTTAGTAATCATTTGTTCATGTATATACAAGTGCACACACACACACACACACACTCACACTGATACTTGCATAGCTGTACTATTCTCATGAGCACATTAATGTCACAAAATGACTTGTGAGCTCCTTTTGCTTGCCATGAAGTCAATTTTCTTTCCATTCCTCAGCAACTGAAGCCGAAATGCCCACACTCTTAATTACATTCTCACATATTTTGGTGCATTTCCTTAATAGGGGCCAAAATTTTTGTTCCCACAATTTTCTTCATAATTTTTATTATTAATTAGCTATACCATGCCATAATATTTGCTTACGGTTCCTCTAAGTTTGCTGTTAAACACACAATATGAATAACGACCAAGAGGCTAGGAACGTCTCGACACCGTTACTGTGATCCTTTTTTCAGTGGGAAATTTGTCGGCATTTGAATGAACCTGTGCAATATGATAGGATTTCATCAACCTCATTTGAATAAAGTCATAAGAAAAAAAGGAACGCTACCGGCTAATGCCACCCGCAGCCATTAATTTTTTATCTTCTCATATGACTGGAGTGGTGTGAATTGTTATGAATTTGCAAGTATGAGAATCATCTCCCTATATTGGCGTAATGTAAAATACATGATTAATATATGACTAACGGCTGGCTATAACTGTTTTAGATTTCCTTATCATGGTTCGTACCGCAGCTGTTCGATAACAGCAGCTCTGACAGCAGCGCAGCTCCAAATCACAGGTTTACTGCGTATAAATGTGCTCATTTCAATATGTTATCATTTCTGTAGTAATAACTCTGCAAAAATAGATTATAAATGTGTAATTGTTGAATTATGGAAGGAGTCTCAAGTGTCAGAGCTTGGTGAAAATTAGAGGTAACTGTAAGTGTACTGCCGTGGAATAGTTTGTTGTTTGCTTAGATTTGTATGTCTTATTAATTTACAGAGAATGGGAAAAGGGAGGAGTTTGCATGTTCTCCCCGTGCATGCGTGGGTTTCCTCCGGGTGCTCCGGTTTCCTCCCACTGTCCAAAGGCATGCAGATTAGGTCAACTGGCTACTCTAAATTGCCCATAGGTGTGAATGCCCAGGGTGTACCCCGCCTCTCGCCTGAAGATGCTGGGATTGGCTCCAGCGTCCCCGCGACCCAGACGGATGAAGCGGTATAGATAATGGATGTATGGATGGATGGGAAAAGGGAACATCTGTCTATACTGTATATAACTGATAACAGGAACTAAGTTGTTAAATGTAACTATAAATGGTTAAAAAAAAATTCATCATACATTATGTCATTGCTGATATAAGAGGTATAAAAGTGGCGTCAGGCCCCATTCATCCCATCATTGATTACTTTCCTATAGCAACACACCTCGTCATGTTTTCCTCCATTTCCAGTTCCAGCCGCACTGCATGAGATGAGCGCTGCTTTCAGACGAGCAAGAAGAGGAACCATTATACTGTTGTGTTTTAATTTTACATACAAAGGGGCGAGGGTCACTACAGCAGTCAACCCCACTTGACTTTCTGACTCCTCTCTCTCTCACACACACACACACACACACACACACACACACACACATCCCATCAATGCTATATTCCCTTTTCTCTTTTCACTCTCCAACAGACAGACACACTCACGCACACACACACACACACACACACACACACACACACACGCACTCACATACGCACACACACGGTGACCTCTCGATTCAGTGCGTTAACTGAATTCAGATGGTATGCTAATTCGGAGAGCTCGAGTCCGAGGCCTGGATTTGCATATGCAGTAGCTGCACTCGTCGTGCTCATTATCATTCAACGGCCATTCTGCAATAAGAGGGAAGTGCTGTAATTATCTCCGAGAAACAAAGTAGACATGTCCGGAGACTTTTTCTAAAAAAATTTCTAATATAATATAATTTTACTGTAAATGAAAATATTAAGAATATTACAGCAAGACCATCCGTGGCATAAAATGATCGTCTCAGTCACATGACTGTTCCTTATGAGATGAATATGGATGAATATTAATTTGTCGAATTAATACATGCAGCATGAATTGCAGAACATTTTTAATATGCGTGTTACTTATTTAGTACTTATTTTTATTAGAGACAAGAAGATTTGCTTGCAGGTAATTGCACGACTTGAAATTGAATGCATAAGAGATATAGTGTGGATAAATATTTATACGCACACACACACACACACACACACACACAAAGCTGCGTATTCTGTGCTTGTGCTTGGAGCACCTGTTGAGTCTTAGCTCAGGCTCAAGGTCGAACGTCAGAATGTTCTTTTCTGTGATGGCATTTAGACGGAGAGAGATAGAGAGTGAGAGAGAGAGTGAGAGAGAGAGAGAGAGAGAGAGAGAGAGAGAGAGAGGTGGTCTGGGGAGGAGAAGGGCCCGAAGCTGAAATGGCGCAGGGGTCAGTGGGTACATGATATAAACCTCGACAGCCACATCTTTCTCTTTAGAACTCTCAACCTCAAGCCTGTGTGTGTGTGTGTGTGGAGGTGGATTCTTCTGAGTGTGTGTTGGTATGTTTTTCTATCTTAATGGGGACCAAAGAGACATTTGCCTGGTGGACAGCAACCTTTTTACAAAAACTGCAGCTTTTACTTAAAATACGTAATTTATTTAGCTGCATTATTATTTAGGCCCTCACAAGGCTAGTAAGACAAAAGTGTGTGGTTGTGTGAGTGTGTGTGGGTAAGATCATAGCCACAATAGATGGTCAGTGCGTTTAAATGATCTCACAGTGTTGGATTAGGGCAATAACGAAGCCGACTCAGGCCATTAGCTGTGTAATGTGACTCCAGAGACACCTGATGGATCGCACACACTCACACACTCATAAACCTCAGACATTAGAGCTGTTTGTTTTTTACACTACCTAAATGAAAAAAAAAATCGATGATCCCCGATTCACGCTAATTTGAGCCAGGATTTATAATGGTTTCAGGGCCGAATGGCGAGCAGGTAATCAATACGCCGCTGCCACACGCGCTAAGCCAACAATGATTAATCTACAGCACGGCGGGAAAGAAGCAAAGCTAATAGACACAAAAGAGACAAATTATTTCCCAGCAGATGTCAGACTCCAGGCATAAATCTGTGAAAGTGGCTAGACGTCCTCGCTCACGCTAAACCTGATCACACATGTGGCCGCAGCATGAATAATTAGTTACGTTGGTTCTGTACTTAATTCTGGATTTTCTTTCACCTCATACTTTTAAGTCTAGGACATCATAGATTTGCAAAGTGATGTCTTAGCATCAGACAACTCCTGTCTAAATTCCTAACACTTTGTTTTTAACACTGCACTCCGTTATGCTAGCTAGCATGTCAGAGATTAGGAATAAACCCGTAGCTCATGTTGTCCTACATTGCTTGGTTCCTTGGTGAAAAAGGAACTCATTTCAAAAAATCAGTGAACAGAAGATGACTCTTTTAGTACATGAGAGTCATTTTCGATTCTCTACCTGTTTTTTTCTCCGCGCTCATGCTTGCTGAGGACAATTCAGTCTCTTCACCTGTGCTGACATCCTCGCAAGATTATTTTCTTAGAATTTCACAGCCATCACATAGACAGATAGCTGTTATTGTCAGACCCATACACACTTCCATCTTGTTTTTAGGCCAGAACCTGAAAAGTGTGTGTGTGCGAGAGAGGAAAAGAGAGAGCGACAGACAGAGAGTCTGCTTTTACAGGAACAAATGCTTTTGCTTTGATGGTGCATTAATATTTTCCAGAAATAGAAAGCTTTATGTACTTCACAGTTGCTTAAGCAATTAAAACATGCCACAAAAAATGCATAAAATATACATCAAGACATTAAAAATGCTGTACAATTAAGCAACACACACTTGTGGCTGTTCTGTTATAGGAAAATAATCAACAACGTCACACAGCAATGCCCATCAATGACTATTTTCCAATAACAGCATTCTTTTGTTCCAGCAATTTGTCAACGATTACAACATTGAACGACACCTCATACTTTTTATCCATTTAAAGGTACATTTAATGTCTGCGAAAATCAGTTTGTGCGTTCACTTCTGCTGGGATCAGACTACACAAATTCATGATTTTTCTGGGCTGACAAATTTCCAGCATCGGGGCATGAATATGAATGTCATGAATAATGCACAAGCCTTGTAGCGTGACATAATCGAAGAGCAGAGATGTGGCGTCTGGGACGCACCGCGACGCCCTGCCGAAAAGTTTAGCATGTCAGGATTTGTTGTAATTTCTGTCCTAGCTTGACAACTCCTATGACGTGTTCCTTGACGTTCCTTCTGTAGCCATGATTGACAATGTCTTGAAACTCCTCCCCGACGACACACAAGGACGTGAACCGTGATTGGTCAGGGTCAAGCTTGTAGTGTTGCCAGTCTCCAAGAATTAATGGCACCACGATCGCCTAATCTGACACGGTGACCGGTGTGAAAGATAAAAATATCATGCAGATGGATCCATTTCGAAAAGTTACAGCTTTATCACTGGCTGTTACAAAGCGCTGACACTGGAGACTCATTCCATACATGCTTCCTAAACAATTACATCATATCAACAATTCTATGTTTTTCCCTTTTAAATAATAACACATTTACTTGAGAATCCATTTATTATTAGGTAGCTGTGTCAGCTGTTACGATAACGTAATAGAATGAGCGCGTTAATGTAAACCTGTGTTCCCTGCTAGAAAAGGAACATCTGAAATAATCCAACGAAGAAAAAGATCCGTGCATCGTGTGGGAAAAAAAAGCTTGTGTAAATTCTGTGTGAATTTTTTCAGTAACTGCTCATGTGGCAAACTTGTACTTTTGCAAAACTGCACTTCATCACCGGACGTGTGTGTGAAAGTAATAAGAGCCACTCATGTGGAAACATTTCTCACACTGTTTTGACTGCAATTTAAGAGGGGAAAAAAATCGCTGTAATATGCATTAGGAATGATTTAGATATATGTTCAAATACGGCCAGTGTGACTGCGAGTCTATATTCAGTGTATCATAACGGCTTTAACGTACGTCTAACTGAGATGAATGGGCATATTTTTAGTTGGCGGTCTCCATGGAGAGGTCAGAAGCAGAGAGAGAGAGCGAGAGAGCTGCAGTCTCGTCTGTGTTTTTGCTCTGATGAGATGTGGATCTGCTTTTTTCCCCTCTTCCAGGTTTTGGGTCAAAGGCAGACATTTCAGATTTGTTCAGAGCAGCTTTTAAAGACATGAGGAAGAAAACAAGCAGCAGGTCACTCACAAATACAAAACATGTTGATTCCAATTACAGAGAATTTGCTGAATGGTGTCAACTAATGGCCAGTTTGATGCTGTAGTGTGTGTGTGTGTGTGTGTGTGTGGGTGTGTGTGTGATGGGTGGATCTGTATATATGTAGCTTATATGCAGTCTTTGCAGCCTATTTGAAGCAGCATGGTAGGATTTACATTTAAGTATCTGTCGATTCTCCATTCACATTCTTACACACACACACACACACACACACACACACACGATCGCACATGCACAGACATTAATTAAATAGCATTCCTATAGTGTCCATCACATAATTACTCTGCAAACGTAGCAGCGTCCTGCAAAGCTTCTGGCATTTAATCATTCATCCCGTGTCAAAGCCATCAACATGTATGAGACACACACAGAGCGAGAGAGAGAGAGAGAGAGAGAGAGAGAGAGAGCGAGAGAGACATAAGCAGCTGTCTCTATTAACTGTACCACAAAATAAAGCAACACATCTTGCTTATTACAGAGACATTAGGCTTTCAGATGGTTAAATCCTTCATGCTATTTGCATAATTTATTCCTCTTTCTTTACTTCCTGTACCGGCTTTGTGCATTTTACTGTCATTTACATACGCTGTCCATTTAAGGGCACTTACTGAGGATTAGCACTCTGTGGCACTTCAATTGTTATGCAGTGAGTGAAAATGAAAGAAAGACAGAAAGAAAGGAAGATGTATTCTTATTATTTTTTTTACTGCGTCTCACTTATTAAAAAACTAAATTGGAGTTAAAAAACAACACACTGAAGCAGATTGAGTCTAAAAGTCAGTGTTCTTGTGTGTGTGTGTAAACTGTAACTATGTTGTGGTTCAGTTTAATGAACGTGGAGTAATCGAGAACTGCACGTGTGGGTGTCTTATTTATGAGTTATGTTAAACGACTGCGCTGTTGACTTGTAGCCTTCGTTTCCCGGAGACTGTATCATCTGCTCACCATTTTAGGTAAGAAAAGTAGGAAATATATTTTTTTTTCTCTACATGAGAAATGAGCAAAAATGGCCATATAAAATAAACAACACATCCAGTATTTTCTATTTTCAGCATTTCCATGCTAATGCCATAGTTGTGTTTTGCGTTTTTCAAACATTAGGTTTCAAACATTGGTTTCTTTCCTCGCATTCTCAAAAGGAGGAGCCAAGAAGCAATAAATATGAGATATAAATAAGAAGCACCCTTGGTTGCAGTGGTTAGCACAGTCGCCTCACAGCAAGAAGGTCCTGGGTTCGATCCCCGGGTCCCCCAGGGTGCCTTTCTGTGCGGAGTTTGCATGTTCTCCCCGTGCATGCGTGGGTTTCCTCCGGGTGCTCCGGTTTCC
>JAQMYM010000036.1:28069104-28093003 GCA_030014255.1 Parauchenoglanis ngamensis | reverse complement strand
TCTAAATTGCCCATAGGTGTGAATGCGAGTGTGTGTGGCTGTTTGTCTGTGTTGGCCCTGTGGTGGACTGGCGACCTTCCCAGGGTGTACCCCACCTCTCGCCCGAAGATGCTGGGATTGGCTCCAGCTTCCCCCGTAAGCCAGACGGATAAAGCGCTATAGATAATGGATGGATGGATGGATAATAATGAGGAACTAGCAAATGTTAGCCTTATATTAGTGAGGTAAGTGTTAGCCTTAGATTAATGACTACTAGCCTTATATTAATGACTACTAGCCTTATATTAATGACTACTAGCCTTATATTAATGAACACTAGCCTTATTTTTAAGTGTTAGCCTAATATTAGTGAGGTAAGTGTAAGCCTCAGATTAATGAGTGCTAGTCTTATATTAAAGTGTTAGCCTAATATCAGTCAGATGAGTGTTAGCCTAATATTAGTGTGGTAAGTGTTAGCTTAATCTACTAAAATATCGGCCGGGTTATTAAACAATTGCAGTCAAATGTTGTGATTGTCATTTCCAACAACAATACCCTGTCGAAATCCCCGCATTACACAAGTAATTACCTAGTGTGCAGTGTACTACATGGAAGTGCACTAATGAGAATGCACGAAATGAGACACAGCACTAGTCTTATATTAGCATGTTAGCCTAATATTAGTGAGTATTAGCCTTAGATTAGTGAGGTAGGTGTTAGCCTTAGATTAATGAGTACTAGCCTTATATAGCATGTTAGCCTAATACTAGTGAGTGTTAGCTTAATTTCAGTGAGGCAAGTGTTAGCCTAATATTAGTGAGTTTCAGCCTTATATTGAGTGAGGTAAGGTAGTGAGGTAAGTGTTATCCTTGTATTAGTGTGTGCTAGGCTTATGTTAATAAGAGCTAGCCTTATATTAGAGAACATTAGCCGTAGATTAGTGAGAGATCAACTTATATTAGTGAGAGATAGCCTTATATTAGACTGTTAGCCTTACATTAGTAAACACTAGCCATATATTAGTGAGAGCTAGCCTTATAGTAGTGAGTGCTAAACTTATAGTAAGCACAAGGACTCTCTCTTCTTTTAAAAGATTTTAAAAAATAATAATAAATAGGATTAGTAATGATATCAGAATGAGGTATTAAAGTTTTCAGCATGTATTCCTTAAAAGATTTTGGGTGAAACAGATTTTTATTGGCTAATATCTTGGCAGAATGTCAACATGTGAGCTAGCAGGGGAAATTGTGTAAATGTGTCTCCCCTCCTTACTGTCCCTTTAAGTGCTGATTTGTGGAGTCTGGAATTTTCTGCTTGTTGCTGAAATTCGCTGCCGTGCTGAAGTTCTCAGTCTCGAACTTTCTGTTCTGTTCTACACAACAGCCGTGACAATCCCATTATCTGAAAACCTGCTGACCTAGGGTGTGTGTGTGTGTGTGTGTGTGTGCGTGTGTGCGTGTGTGTGTGTGTGTGTGTGTTTCAGTGATTGAGGAAAAGAGGAAGATAGAGAGTGTGTGTGGGTGCATGAGAGAATGCCTTTCAGTTGTTCCAATATAGCCCCTAACCTCCTGTCCTCTGGGGAAGGCTCATCTCTCTCTCTCTCTCTCTCTCACACACACACACACACACACACACACACACACAACCCCCATTTCCTGAAGCAATGCTCCATGCTCCTCCAGAGGAACACATTTTATTATCCGTTTTAAGAGAGAAGGAACAGAAAGTTATTTTCTGAGCTTGTTATTCTTTTAACTCACATGATTTAGTTTGTTTTACTCAGCTCAGGGACACATAATATCATAAGCATCCTGTGTGTGTGTGTGTGTGTGTGAGAGAGAGAGAGAGAAACCAGCATCACATCGACAGACGGGCAGATTCTCTTCTCTGTGAAATCTCTGGTTCCTATACTAGCAAAATCAATACCACACACACACACACACACACACACAGCCTGCTGAATCTATAAAATGCTTTTATTGAGTAATTAAACACCCATTACTGTCGCCGGCGGCGCAACAGTAAATCAGATAAAGCCTTTAACAGGAGGATCTGAACACATTTCTCTCTCTCTCTCTCTCTCTCTCTCTCTCTCTCTCTCTCTCTCTCACACACACACACACACACCACACACACACACACACACACACCCTGTACAAAGACATCAAACAATGCTTAATCTCTGAACAGTGGAAATCCACATAAGAAGGACAAGCTCTCCTTTTAGGGGCCACATCTGTCTTTCTGATTTTCTCGAATTATCTTAATTATAACATAATCTCGATTATATTAACTATATTTTTACAAGTACATAAATCAAAAGCATCTTAAGGTTTGACTTTGTTCCAAGGATGTGATAACTTACCTGAAGTGCTGGCTCAGATCAGTGGAAAAAAAACCAAAAAACTGACTGAAAGACAGCATTTATAAAAACACAAACCCTAAACTAAACACTGCTCAAAAAGCGATCCGCTGCAAACCGTATGTAAAATCATCTCGCATCTTTCTACTCAGAATTAAAGATAAAAACATGAAGATAGAAAATTTTCTTGCCGCTTAAAATTGTGCTTCAAAAGGTCATTTAAAAAGGTCTTAACCAGTTAGTACTGTTATTTTTCTAATCCAGTCTCATTTCAAGAAAGTATCAGCTACATCTTGTTTCCCAATAGGCCTAAATACCTGACCACAGACCACACCTGACTACAGGAGGGCATAATTTTAGGTATAGCCGGGTTTCCAATGATGGACAGGACGGCAGGAAAATACACGAAGAAGCAAAGTTTCCTACGATTCTGCAAGCAATGAATCGCACTGCAGAGCAGAAGGATGCTCTGAAAATGTTATATTAACAGAGAAGGCTAACATATGTATGTTTCGACATACTGATAATACTTATGGTGGTAATTTTATTCCAGAAAAAATGGTTAAAAAGCCCCGAACCATTTCCAGTAACATTATTTTGAAGATTGTGTATCATGGTCCAGTAGCTCTTGACTAAAAGAGCTTTCTAGAACCTTCGTTAATGAGCATCACCAACACCATACGCAAAAATCCGAGCAGCCCAGTATCACTTCATCTACGCACCCACAACATGACAAAAGTGCTTTTGACCAAGAGCTTTTACAAGCCTACATATGCATTCTGTCAGAGTGGACCACATTTTGTGTATGTGTGTGTGTGTGTGTGTGTGTGTGTGTGTGAGAGAGAGAGAGAGAATAAAAGCTGGCGTGAACAGTCTCCCTGTTGTAAAGGGTTTTGTCAGAACTGCCGAGTGGCAAACCCTTTAATTCTACTTTAATATGAATGAGCCATTGACAGAGTCAGTGCCCTCTCTCCGTGAGAGAAAGAGAGGAGGGGGACGTTGCAGAGTAGAGAGCAAGTGGCGTGACGCACGTGATAGAAAACTCAGAAACACACTTGCTATCTCTAATACATTTTCATATCAGAATAACCACCTGAGCTTTAAACAATGTACCCTATTCCCACAAGTTTTTTTATGCAATAAATACAGGCGAATATTAATTCAGATTCTTTTTGGAAATTGTTTTTTTTTTTTTTACCTGATTGGTCAGAAGGTGCTGATGAATTCTGTAGCACTTCTGACAACTGCAAAGCAAATCACAGGTTTACAGGAAACGTTTGATTCTAATATGTTATCATTTCTACGATACTTTACACAAGGACTTATATAGCAAACTCTCCACATCAACAGATTAGAAAAACTAAAACATACCATATAGTAAGCTGACCATCTTATTTTAATCCTTTAAGTATTGCACACTTAAGGGGCAGGAGTTATTGTGTCATGAAGTAGTACAGCCAATCATGTTTCAACATGCAAATGTGCTTTTCTTATTACCATGGATTACCAAAGCAAGGTGTGAATGTTGTTATTTAAAAAAGGTTGGAATTAGAATTTTTTATAGTAAATTCATAAAAAAAAAATGTAACTTTTGGACTCATTTAGATTCTTTCACTACTAATATCTTAGCATTAGATTGTTTGGTTACTTGTGAAGGACCATCACTGAAATCGAGCACACTATAGATCTTGTTGGTGTAAAATACATTTCCTTATCCTTTTCATTATGCTCTAAGGGTACACAAACTTTTGCACTTAACAGAACAGAAATACATCAGTGGTACAAATAAAAATTTTCAGGACTGTACTAAAAAAAATCCATTCTTCTCCTAATGTTTAGGATATTGTGTAGCCTAAGGTCAGTCAACAGATTGTTATAGTTGGATTTGTCATTTCTGAAGGTTATTGAAACAGACATATTAAAATGTATCACATGATATGGAGACAGATTAATATAAAGTTGTAGTTGTTATAGCTATGGCTCATAACTCAACCGATGAGGCCACAGCCATCCGTGTCTGAGAGTCTAGAGAACAAAATTGTCCATGCTGTCTGGGTGGGAGGGGCATACTATCTCTCCCCTGTCAATCACAGTGACACTAGCCAATCAAAGGCATCTGTGAGTTCATGTATGCAGAAGAGGGTAGATAGCACTTTCCTCTGAGTGTGTTACGTAGCCCTGTGATGCAGCATGAGCAGCAATACAAAAAAATGTGTTAGGTTGACTTCACATGTCTCAGAGGAAGCGCGAGTTAGCCTTCACGTTACACACTTGGTAGGTGTCATATGATAGGAAAGAGCTGGCTGGTGGGTGGGAATTGGCAGGTGATCAAATTTGAGAGAAAATGAGAAAAAAATATATTAAAATTCACGCTAGAAGAAAGATAAATACTGTCAACTTGAATCTAATGGCCATTTTTAAAACGAGGAACTGTACAGAAATGATACAGAAATGTAGTTTGGGTTCTGCAGGTGTAAAGTTGAGGAATAAAAAACTCTTATGGCGCCAACAATATGTATAAATATGATTTGCTCTTGAATAGTTGGATATTTTTTACGGCACATTTTCGGCTCATTTCTTTCTGTCACACACTGTTTCACAAACACTGCGTCTAATTTTATATCGCGCACTCTAAATACATTTCTCGAACAATTTAATTTAATCCAAAGAACAATTGCACACAAACCCATTTCCTAATATAGTGAAGGGAAGAAGAAAGGCCACTCTTTTCCACGGATGTCTTTCGTCTTCCTGTCTCCCCCCCTTTTTTTACGCCCCCCTTCTCCGTGTCACCCCTCCTTCTCCAGAAGACGCATTATTCAGAATCTGTCTGAAATACGCAGTCGGGGCTTAAATCACTTTCCGAGCTCTCTAATCGAGAGACGAGCACCTTGCATGCCGATGACCAATTGGGCTCCGAGCGCCATTTCGCTCGCTTAATTAGAAGAGTGGCATGTTAATTTACGGGCACAAAGCAGAGAACACGGCAGGAGGCGTGAGGATTGGATGGCTGTGGCCTGCCGGGGACACGCACCTTTAATAGGTCGTTAGCATGTTAAACGTCTCAATCAGGACTGGCAGTCGTATGCTCATATATTCCAGAGATGGGGATTAAAAAGAGTGGGTGAGGGAAAAAAAAGTATAATATTGTAGCTTGAATAGGTATTTGCATAAAAGAGTGCGTAATGTAGATCAAAGAGTGCGTAAGGTAGATCAAAGAGTGCGTAATGTAGATCATAGATCACATGGACAGTGTTTACAGCTTAGAGCAAAGAGAAATTCGCTGTGATTTTATTTATTTGTGTAAATGATGTAGTGAAGAAATTCAATCAGCTAACACTTCCTCACAGCACAGTGTTGGTTATAGATATATTGAATGTTGGCGCTGGGAAAAGGAACGATACATAAAAGTTCTGCTGCAAAGTTTTATGAAACGTCACCTAAACGTACCCAAAATATTATGTATCATTTTTGTATCCAGATTTTTTATCCTTTTCAGGGGAATTTATTTGATTATTGGGGCCTCGCTACATCACTCTTGCTGCATTTCTCCAAAACATGATCAGTCGAGTGACATTGCATCATAAAATATAACAGCCAATCATGTTTAAATATGCAAATATCTTTTATTTACATGGGGAAGGGGGTGGAGCGTGTAGATTTGGTAAGTCTCCACGTTGCATATTGAGTACCTTTTCATTTTCATGAAGCTGCTCTGTCAAGCATTTTAGATTATTTTATAATTTATATTCATTCATATTCATACATAATATAGAAAAAACTGCAGTCGTCAAAACAAGTTTTGGGCGTTTTTAAGACAAATGGTGTCCTGAATCCACGTCCAAGATCCATGTTGTGTCAGTTAACAACAAGAAATAGAGTTGAGTGCAAAAGTTTGTACACCCATGTTTTTACAATAGAAAAAAAATGGAAAATGTATGCTGATTTTTTACAATTGATCTATTATCTGGATAATATATGATAGAATTGAAGTGTGGCTGCATCCTGCAACAACACAAGTCCAAATGAACAGAAGATAAAGAAAGATAAAAACTGTTAATCTGGTTTATAAAGGTTAATACAAACATATACTCATATAAATGTCTTTAAAGTCTTGTCAAGGTAAAGGCAAAGTACTTGTTTTCTTCTTTGTGCTCTAAGGACATGCAAACATTTGCAGTCAACTGTATAAAATACATAATCAGGGTCAAGTACAGATTAGGCATACTCAATCTTGGAATTGTTGCATCCCTAAAATCCGACTTTTGGGATCATATATACTGTTTATGTGACCCGTAAAATATACAGTCTAGAGCTAAATGGCTTTGCGGGTTGTTACCAACAGATACAGGATGTCCGTACAGAGCACCAGAAAAACTCGAGCATTCTCAAATTTTCACTGAATTATGCATACGGCGATAAATATAGATGTATATTTTAGCAGATAGGCTGAGGGGGAAAAAAGTGTCTCCCATGGTTGCTAAAAGAGGAAGAGAGGTGAGGAAGAGAGGAGGAAAGGGAGGAGAACTAAACAGTTGAAGATGCAGAAAGAGCACAGAAAGACCACAGAAAGAGACGGGGAAGAGGAAAAGAGATTTCGAAAGATGGAGAGACACAGTGAGGGAGAAAATGACATGGGACATGGCGTGTCCTGAATCACTAAACTGATTCTGTTCTCGTCCATTATCGAAAGATTTCATAAAAGTGACCAATTATCATTCAAAGCAGCCCACAACACACACACACACACACACACACACACACAAACCATGTGTCTTACAAAGCAATCTAAATCAAATACTTGTTTACGTTAAAAGCTGAGTTCATAATTAAGGTCACCATAATACAGAAAATGATGCTGACTCGGTGTATGCCTGTGTATGTTACATACACACTCCTGATTATTGGTGTAACACAGTGACATCTGCATCTGTATCTGTTTAGTTCTCCAAATATCTGTATCTGTATCTCTAGTCAGAACTGGACATGTGCTAAACTAGAAGGATTTTTTTAAATTGCTGGAACAATTTGGAAAACTCTGGAAACATTCCAGATGTAGAAATGTCAGCACTGTTAGTGTGTGAATTCTTGCTCTAACATTTCCTCATCCTCAGCTATATCACTCCACTTTTTAATTGGTCTCAACTAGGTTTTTATCCTGTCAGATATTTTCTGACAAATTTAGCTGATTCTATTCCCCAAAATATAAAGAAACTAGTTGCCTAATTCAGATCACTGCAATCCTGCCCAGGCAGTTTACCAAGGATTAGAGGTGTAATAATAGATTCACTATATAGGCTGCATGTTTTTAATGTGAGTTGAACATATTTTGAATAAAATGTGAATGAATAAAAATTATTTGTTGAACAGGTGCTTTTTAAAAAAATTTCTGAATCCTAACCGTTGCAAAGCAGTGTGCATTTTTGTCTGCATAAATCAAAAGTTGCTATGAGCAGAGGTTTGATGTTATACTACACGTTCACCATATATTAAAATACATTAAATAAATAAATTCTCCCCCAAATTTGGATTGAATAAACAAAATATCTGAACTGGGCACTTGATCGTCCGAAACACAATGAGCTCTGTAGCAGAAATAGAGCTCCAAAGAAGGCTAAAATGGCCGCTTTTACTTTGGTGTTGTTTGAAAGCTACTAAAGAGCTCTTTTTCTGACCATTATAACATCTTGCAACAAATATAACATGATCATGTGTCCAGTGATGCACATCATCAAATTTTTGCATCATAATGCATTGTCACAACTTAGCCTCACCACCTCTAACCTCGACCAGACATCCTTTTTTAAATAATCCTCCTGTTCATACCTGTATTTTTATCCATATGTCATAATGTTTGCATGTATTCATAACAGATCTAAATTCAATCAAAACGCTTCATGAGGTCTCAGACTTTCAAATGTCTCGTAATCTGGTCCTGATTTTATCCACATTTATCTTCGTAGTCACTCCTGTTAGCTAGCTTGATTTCCAATTGCTAATTTACAAAACGTTTATCTTAGCACATAACACATGACAGTCAGTGGTGCTTGTTGTGTAAAAAAAAAAATAAAATTGCCATTTCTCACCACATTTTTCCTGAAAGGCAGCCTGTGTCAGTCATGGCTCATGAGAGGTGTGGTGTAATGTATTAGGAGGGATTTTAGCTCTCAGATGTGGCCTGAAGAAATGGATAAATTTACACATGTATAAGACCCCAGTTACACCTGGACACCTCATGCATTTTGAGTATCAGGATTATATCCAGATATGGTTTCTCATTGAAATGCAGGTGTAAAGGCACCCGGGACTCATTTAACCAAAAAATTAAAAAACTCAAATTGACCCTCACTCAGTATACGCATCTAACAGCTAAAACCCCCTTCTTAATACGTCCTAACACACATGACTGATGATGTTGCTGTATATAAAGTGCTCAGTGTCACAATTTATACCAGAGCACTGTAGCGTTAACTCTGATTGTTCAGAAGATGTTGCTTAATTTTCTACAAGATCAGCTGCAAATCACAGGTTTATATAAAGTGCCTCGTTCAAATACGTTACCGTTTTTATAGAAAACCATTTACACAGGAGCTTCTACGGAGGAAGTTCTACATGAACGGGTTGAAAAATAATGTGTGTAATCATTGATATGGGGACGTTTTCTGAGAGGAGACGTTTATTTAGCGTTTATGGAAGGCTTTGTAAGAGTAAAGGATGTAACCAAGTTTTCTGCCATGGGATAGGAACACGTAAAGCTGCGTGTTTTTTTTTTTGTCTTCACTTCAAGAGAGAAAGAGATGATGATGAGTGAACGACTGTTTATAGCTGCTATAGAGTGATAAGACACTAACTTGTTTCACGGATCTTCTACAGCGTTAAATGTAACTATGAATGGATAAACCATCTAAGACGTTCTTTAATTTAAAAAATGTAGTCATCGGGCAAATTGCTGTTGTATAAAAGGACACTTAAAACACTTCAGGAAGTGCTGTTAATGCAGTTTTGCATCGGGTCACGTCTGATCGGACGTTTTTATTCCTTACACATTGTATAACATGCCCAAACGTCCTCCACTGGTCTTTTAGTTTTGCTTTCCCAGAGTCCGTGTAAATGTCGAGGTTTTCTGCTGTCTCGTTGCCATAATGAACCATTGCTGGAAGGATTTGCAATTTGCCCGCAACACCATCTGCGAGACTCCAACCCCACGCTCACAGCTAAACACGACCGAGCAAAGCAATCTGCTCTGCATATATCACACACACACACACACACACACACACACAGACAGACAGACGAAAGAGAGCTGGAGAAGGGAAAGGAGAGAGGAAGAGTACAGATTTGAAAAGGAGTCAGAAAGGTTTGGAGCTTGTAAAACGATTTTCACACATGTTCTCAAACATGCAGTTGCGCATGAATCATGCTGTATAATTAAAAGCTGTGCTCAGATAGCTAACAGTATGCTAACTATTGTTTCTTGTTCATAGTTGGATTGGAGAAATTAAACTGATTGGACTAGAACTCAGTCAGTTTCTAGATTTTGAAGCTGAAAAACTGCTGAAAAAAGCTTTTCACACGAACAGAACCGGAGACAAGAGCATGAGATTCTACCTTTTGCAACCAGTGAACTTTTTTTTTCTCTCTTCCACATTGAGAAACTGATTTACATATTCTCAACATTTCATTTACAGCTGCTATTTTTTTGTGTGTGTGTGTGTGTGTGGACTTTCGTCTCACACATTTGCACCTTGCACTTCATTTCCCCATCGTTTTCAATGCAAATACTCACATGCATAGTCCATGTTTTGCCTGCAGAAAAGGCAATGAGTGGAAGAAAAGGACAAAGAGGAAGAAAGAGAAGGAGAGCAGGGCTTGACATGACAAGCCTTGTTATGGAATAGTGGACAAACTATATTGTTGACTTTTTTAAATACTGTATAACATGCATTACTGTCTACATCTTTGTCCACTTGCAAATTTGTCAGAAAAACATATAATTTTCCATAAATAACCTTTTTCAAGCATCATATAAACCAATTTTGTTGTGGTACACTTCTGGCAGATGTCATATCTGCTGCACATAAACTCTGAGCTTACAGATTTATATCAGGCTTTTGTATAAATCCTATTCAGCTCTCATTAAGGAACCAAAGTTTATGCATCATCCACCTCAACTGGGATTGACAGCAACCTGGATAGTTTTTAATTCTGCATTAACTTCTTATAATAACAATTTTAGCTTTATTTACTGTTCACTATTACTAGTAAAATGGTGAAGGCTGCACGTGTGATGAAATGAAAAGTCGGCTCAAACCGACTGTGTGAATGTTTTAGAACCTTAAAAAGGCACATTCTTGTCAAACAAGCAGATTTAGTCATAAATTGATTGCAGGAACATTTACACAAGAAATGTAGTTTTCAGGAAGATCCGGTTTGTCGGGAAAAAATGTGTATGTCCCGTGCTTCGCTCTTTAGATTGTTTAAATGTACACATCTAAAGAGAACCTTGTCTGACCGGCCGTATAATGTGGTGATGGATTTGCTGCGATTTTATCTGCAGATTACACAGTCGTGATTAAAATTACACACCAATTCAACAGACATTTTTAAAAGTCTGCCATTTCATATTCACGACTTGAAGGACACATTTCAAAACAAATTCATACCAAGATACTTAGGGTAAAAGTAATGGCACCCTTATAAAAGCAGAAAGCATTGGCATGCGTCTTTGGAAGCTGATGCACTGCGATGGCTTACTGGAAGATTTAGCGCAGGCTTCCACCATGTAGGTGTCATTTTCAGCTCTCTGTTAGCATTGCCTTTTATGGAGTTATGTGGGCGTGGCTACATTTAGGCTAAATGTGCAGTGAAATTAGACCACCTTTGGTAATTTATAGCTGGCGGGTATTAATCTACATGACTGAGTATGAAGAAAATCAGAGAAACTTGTTAGTATGATGTGATTTTTTTAGTTTGGTTTTTTTTGGAGTATGACAACATTTACACACAACTTTGAAAACTTTCATAGTAAAACATTGATAAATGAAGCCTAGTGTTCTGAAATAGGATATTGTACACGAAGTTTGTCCATGAAGTAGCTTATGTTCATTTAAATACACACAAGTGGCACTGGAAATCCGAGATGTTTTGGGGTGAGATATACCGTGAAATATCAAACCGTAAACCCGAACAGCCCTACATGCATATCGTGCACTCTGAAATGTGTTCAAGTACTGAAGAAGAGAGAGAGAGAGAGAGAGAGAGAGAGAAATATTGAAGACTCGCATGTTGTCATCTGAGTCCAAATTACAAAGTGCGTGTATACAGCGCGAGACAACCGCGAGCCCCGCAATGCCATGCTCGAGCTCTCTCTTTTTTATTATTACGCCCAAACCGGCGGTGCGAGCGCGCGGGATATTGCGCGACATGATTGTGTTTGGTAACCTCCCATCATCAACTCTCTTCCTCCCTCCAGAAAAATGCTATCATAGCGCCGAAAATCAATCTGCCACACATACAGCAGCTATGAATAAAATATTCCCGAGAACAAGAGAAGGGAGATTGGACGGGGGGAGAGAGAAAAAAAAATTGCGCACGAGCGTGAGAGAGTGCACGGCGAGAAAAAAAAAAAAAAACTCAGCAGGTAAAGTCCTCGCGCGTCCGTGATGTGATGTGATGTGATTTGATTCTCTCATGGCATAAATGTCATCCAGAGTCTCTGAAAAGGACACAACAGTTCTTCGTTTTGCACATGGCACATATATGACCATGAACATCTATCTATCTATCTATCTATCTATCTATCTATCTATCTATCTATCTATCTATCTATCTCCACAATGTTCACACACAACTTATTCTAAGCTCGCGTGCTCAATTGCAAAGCAAACTCAGCTCAATACCCCTTGATTATAATACCAGTCATGAAGCATTTTTAAGACCGCGTTTGAGGGTGGAAATGTAGAAATGTGTGGGCAGTGGAAAAAAAACAGGAGAAAAATAATGAAATGACAGATAAGGAAAAAAAACACACCTACCATATACACTGCTCATCATGTCGCTAGGGAGGAGGGATGGAAGGAGAGAGAGAGAGAGAGAGAGGAAATCAGAGATCAGACATTTTTTAGTTGGAAAGAAAGTAATAGAGAACTGACGGGCTCTTATTAACCTCTGTGTGCAATTAAAGGCAGAAAGAGAGAGAGGGAGAGAGAGAGAGAGAGAGAGATGACTAGTCACTTTTAAACTACTGTTGCACAAGCCTATTTATAGCAAAAAAAAAATGTTGGCGATACTCCAAGCTAATTCCTCCTTTTCACTCGTTTAACGGTTATTGTTTTTGTAATGGCCATTAATAAAAGTTTGCGTTTTCCTACAGTCTTGATACCACAATGTAAGCCTCCTAATGGTTTAACATGCGACCTGTAACTCTGTAATTGACTCCTACCACGCTTGCATGATTTAAAGCTGCTTTAAGCAGTCTGGAGATCTCTGATTGTGCTTTAATCTTGATTTAATGGACAACTATAGCTACCATGTTGTTGGAGTAGTACCCACCTGTTGTACCCCTGGTGCACCTTTAAAGCTTTATTGTGTAGTTTATTATGTAATCTTTTTGAATATCCACGTTTTCAGGTCATGCATAGGTTATTAAAGGTACAAAAGATAAAGCGACAAGGAAATGTACCATTTTTTTTCCTGACTGTAACTCTACTTCTTGTCGAGGTTGGTGCCATCAAGGGAACATCACTGGAAAGATACATGAGTGGTCATTATTGCGCAATGATGCATCTTAAATATTTTAGATAGATAGATAGATAGATAGATAGATAGATAGATAGACAGATAGCACACTAAAGGCACAAAAGGTATACCCTTGATGATACCAATCCACCGACACCTTTATTTCTGAGATGGTAATATTTACATCCAGCAGTTGAAGAAGCTGTTTCTGACTCCATTAAAACCATTAGATCCTGATGGGGAAAGGTTTTTATAGCGGTAACAGTCAGCTCATTTCCATTAGGACCTGAAAAGATGTTTTGTTTTTGTTTTAAGGCTCGTCTATGCTCTCCTCCCTCGGTCACTGCTGTATGTTGACCGCTGAACCGGACACACTAACTGATTAACTGAGCATTAGACAAAAACCCCACTTTCTTTGGCAACTCCCGAATACCCGCGATTAGCTTAACGGAACCGCCTTTTTGTGTCTCGGATCTCATGGCGGAACGGATCTCCGGTGTCCGTTCTGTCCGCGCGCTGCGCCGCTGTCCGTGCGCTGTCATGGCCCCTTTCTCCCTCCAACACACACATACACACACACACACACACACACACACACACACACACACACGGACACACACTCTCACACACGGACACAGCTTGTGGACAATAAGCGCCACATAGGCTATATATAATATAAAAAAAATAAACTCTTACCTGTACATGTGAGGAGACAGCGGAGCCGTCACGCGCTTTTTGGCGACCGGCTGTGCTCGTCGGGAAGCGCGCGATACTTCCGCTCCGTCCAGTCCCGGTCTCAGTCGCTGGTGTTTTGGAGCCGCTCCAAGTTATTGCGGGTGAGACTGACCACCACCGATACTGCCATGTTGGAATTCCGGCTCCTCCGAGCAGCTGCTGAAAAGGAAAGCAGCGGGGCGCGCAGTGCGCATGCGCTCCTGCCGGACAGGCCAACTCGAGTCCGAGATGGCTCTTCAGGCTGATCTGATTTTTCTGTATTCATCCTTAAGCGAGTTCTCAAGGCTGTCAGTTCATCATCATCACCATCTTCTTCTTCTTCATCTTCTTCATCATCATCACCAATTCCAGCTGTTAGAATATAATTACTGTCCAAACAGATGTTCTTTATATAGGTCTCCATGTATCCCTTTATTGTATTTCATTTATTCCTTTTGGGTCTTAGAACCCCAAACAAGTAATTTAGTAAGCTGTATACGTTTATAATACACTAAAAATGAATTAAATGTCTTTAGCTGTTTATAGATAGATTTAATTTCTTTTGCTTGTTTTGGTTCATTAATGACTTTTAAAAGAATACCTTCTCTCTGGACTTTTTCCACCCCTCCTTGATTTATTAAAAGACATTATCAAGTAAATAATCCTAGCTTTAGTCACCTTTTTTAGGGGTTCACATATCAGAAAAATAATGACCCATATAGGCTATTGCTTTTACAGCATATGCTTAAATATTTCATGGGGTATGTTGTAGCTATAGAATATACATGTACAAATACACAGCAGCTATCTTCTACGCATCTAAAATATCTCATCAAGCCAGTTTACTATAGTTTAAAAACAAACAATTAACAAAGAAACAACAGTGCATGTTTTCTAAGCTGTTAAATAGAGTGTAAGGTCACCAGGATCCCAAAAGGAATATAAGCATTAAAGGTGCAGATGGTAAAGTTTAAAGATGTTTTTAATTATTAAACACAATTATTATTATTAAACCCAATTAATAATAAACACACAATTTCAAATATGTCTTTAAAAACCTCTATTTTACAATCATAAATTTATCTTGTTAGTTTGATCTGATTAGTTTCTTTGTTTCAGGCTTTTATCTATTTCTGGGCCTGAAATTAGCCCCGCCTCCACCTGGAACAGATCACAGAGTTTCTCACCTAATTTTCATACAAGGCAACTAAATGCTTACCTGGTTTTAAAACATGGCGTTGTCAGTTTATCGGAAAAGTAAAGACTTATTATTGTTTTCATGTAATTGTAATTCTTCTTGCTTCCAGCAGAGGAAGCAATTACAACAATTACAAACCGATCCTTTAAATAAAACAGTTTAACCTCTTCTCAATTAATATAAAAATGGGACAAGTAACAAAGCCCAAAGTCAAGAGTCCAAAAAATTATGCACTTTATATAAATAATGTTATTATGATTATGATTATGATTATGATTATTATTATTATTATTATTATAGTGTATCTTACATATGTTGTTAGACAGACAGATAACACTATAAATAAAATTATGCAGGTTAATTAATCTTGTTTATTTTAATCTTCTCTTCATGCTCTTCTTTTATCTGTACAGTTATGTTCTTCGCTAACACTTTAAATGAATTTGTGCTCACGAATTGTGTAAAATGCAGGCCTACACTTTGTTGCAGATTTGTACGGAGGAGGCAGTTTGAGCATTGTGTGATGTGAAAGGAGCCTTTAAATGATAATCATAACAGTCACACACGCACAGGAAAGCTAAATGAAATGTGATTAGTGAGACAGTATAATGCAGTCATTAAGAGAGAAAATTATGATACAAATCCACCTACTCTCTGTACACACACACATACACATACACACACACACACACACACACACCTCACCTCACCTCACCCCACAGCACATCATCAGACTCAGTAACAATTCATCATCTCTCATGAAGCGCATGAAATCGCAGAGCTAAACCTGGCAATTACATGAAACTCACTGGCCACTTTAATAGGAACACCTGTACACCTGCACATTCATGCAATGATCCAATCAGCTAATTGATTATCCATTTGAGAAACTGTGATTTTCATGCACAACAGTCTCTAACGTTTAAATAAAAGACATCCTGTTTGATGAGAGAGGTCGGAGGAGAATGGCCAGACTGGTTCAAGTTGACGAGAAAGGCTACAGTATCTCAAATAACCACTCTTTCCAACTGCGTTGAGCAGAAAAGCATCTCAGAATGCACAATCTTAAGGCAGATGGTATACAAAAGCAGAAGATCACATCAGGTTCCACAGCTGCATTGAAATTGGGCAGTTGTAGATTGTAAAAAAGACCAAGTAATGGTTTAAATAAATAAACAAATAAATAAATAAAGAGATAGATATTTTGGTGTGCTGTTTTGACCTTGGGAAAATATCTGGCCGGTCCTCATTTTTAATTGTGTGTGTGTGTGTGTGTGTGTGTGTGTGTGTTGGTCATTTCCAGTGTTATCCCCAAATACACAGATGATATACACTAATGGGCCATTGTGCACTGTTATTTGTTCACATTAAACACAGAGAAAAAACCCTTTAAACAGACCCATCAGACACTCACAAATGGATAACTGAGTTGTTATTGTTCTCGCTCTTTCCCTCTCTTGTGTCTAACATGTGAATTACTCTTTCTTGCGTATGTGTGTGTTTTATTTCTCTCTTGACAATGACATTTCGCAAGCCATCATAACATTACTATCCTTGAAGACCAGTTTACCAAACACAGTTAAAGCCATTCCATGAAAATTCCCAATGACAGTGTAGTCCAAGACTAAACTAATCATCTCTCCCTTTCATATCCATACACCATAACTTACATAACCACACAACTATTTTACAGTGTACAAAGAGCCAAACTCCCTGAGCTATAATTACAAATAAGGAAAGAATCATTCTGTTGTTCACGAACATCAGCGTTGTCTGTGGGAGGATGAGGCATGGAGGGGCGTCTGCTCAATGTTTTCATTTCCCAGTATTGTGTTGGGATTGGTGTTGGTTGTTCAAGACTAATTTTGAAACCACTGTGATTGAAATCCATGAGAAACTAGTTTTTGTTACGTATGAATATCCTTGGGTTTTCATATAGCAGACCATGGTAGCTACATTTAACTACTGGATCTTCATGAACGATGCTTGATGCTGTGTTCAGGTCATGCTCGTACTTCCGTGTCACTTTGGTAAGGATAAACCTGTACAAAGTATCAAACTATCAAAAGCTGTTGACTTGCCAGTTGTGAAAATAGTTAGCATTTATTATAAAATAAGATTATTATAAGATTATCAAGAACATTAAAAAAATTCTGTATTTCAATAATGCTTTTAATGAGGCCCTGCATTTACCACACATTTTATGTTGCGTCACCCAAGTGGCCACTTGGAGACAAGGGCGTGACAGGGGCGTGTGACGTTGCACACTCTGACTTGGATTCTACTGTGTGTAGCGGACTACAGTACTAAAAACTTGTCCCTTTTTACTTTTGCAAGGATTTCAGAAGTTAGCCTCTTTAAATATTAAATATTTTACTGCGCCTGCTTACATTTAAAAACAGCTTCACCCACCATCTTTTACTGGTTTGAAGAAACTCTGTCAGATTGCAATGCCTTCTGGGTAAATCCTGCTCCTGATGTTGACTCAATCTTTTGGCGCTTCAAGGTCTCATCTAACGAACTTTACTTCAGCTGATAAAGTACTGGAACAGCCCTTAGGATGGCAACAAAGGTTCGGCAAGTTGTGAGGTTGAAAATGGGAGCGTTAAAAACAATGCTGGAACAGAGCCAAACCTGCAAACCGAAAACAGCATGTTGTCATAGCGAGGAGCTTTAAGAGCACCTTCACAGTAAGGCTAATAAATAAAAAACGAGTAATGTCGTTACCTGCGCTAATATGACAGGCAGCTCACAGAATCCTTGTTTTACTTCAGGTAATTATTGAGCGCTGTTTTTTTTTTCTGTTCACGGCTTTGCATGAAAGGTTCGTGTTTAGCATAAATCATGAATATTTTTGTGCATTGGCGAGCGAAAAAATGGTGACACACGTAGACCTGGTGTCAGGGAGCATGGAGAATGAAACAGTGGGAGAGGAAGGGTGGAATGAAGGGGGACAATCTGTATCTGCCTGACATTTTGAATTGTTTTTAATTAGGGATTTTTTTTGTTGTTGCTGTTACTAGCACCCTGAAGCATAGCTCTAGAGATATGATTCAAAGAACCCTACAAGTGAGAGTTTCCTTTTCAGAGAGATCGTATTCAGGGACCTTAGGCAATTTGTTGAAAGGAAGCCTCATGAAATCATTTTACGAGCGCAAAGATGATGATGACTAATAACGATCTCCAGTGGTATTGATCTGATTTACACACTTCTGAAACTACGGAGCCCCCTTAGGGTCATGGATATTTTTTAAGATACTATGGTGTTCCCTAGTGTTGCAATAATTTTGGGTTCCCTCACAATACTTTAGTATTAACGCTAATCCTAAAAAATCCCTACCATGACCCTTAGGGGGCTCCCTACAAAACAAATTTGTTGGAATTATTATTAGCAAGGCTACACTAAGCCAAGCCTACCCTGTGCCCAAAATGTTCATGAATCTATTCTGTATTTATGTTACAATGCACTAATTTGGTTTCAGCAATTTTGAAATTTCTGTGTGTCCATCTCCATGTGGGTTTCCTCTGGGTTCTCCAGTTTCCTCCGCCATTCAAAAACAATGTAAGGTGGATTGGCTACACTAAACTGCCCCTAAGTGTGAATGTTGTCCCATCCAGGGTCTATTCCCATCCCAGTATAGTTCCCAGGATGAAACGCTCACCGATGATAAATGAATGTTTTACATTTCTCAGAGGCTTTAACTCTTTAACTATTCCCACCCCTTTTTAGTAATCACTCACCTGAATTCTTGCAATTTTTGAAACCGCAGCACAGCAGTGTGTTCATGACAAGAGGCACTGCTCCCATCCACCACCTCCACCCTCAGGTTGGCATAAGAGGAAATGTCAGAAGCTCGTGCAGCCGATGTTAAAGAGAGACCAAAAAGACTAACTGACATTTTTGGGACGTTGGAAAGGTCAGTTAGGTGTAGTATGTGTAAAACTATTACTGTTAGTCAGAAAAAATATATTTGACTCCTTACTTCAGGGATTAGAGTGCCGTTGGAGTGGAAAAACTTATTTTGGTGGTTCACGTGCCGGTTTTTATGTATTTATTTGTTTGAACTTTTCCTACATGGTAATTAACTGATGATTCTTAAAACATCTGATGGTTATATGAAACAGACGTGGGATAAAAGATAAAAGAGCAGATTTCTGTCTGACAACTTCATCTCAAAGCCGCGATGCAAATGAGCCTGGGCTCGGCTTGGTAATTAGGGTTTCGGCGGTATTCAGGAGCGCGTGCGGCGTGCCGTTCCGTTCTCGCCGGGGGCGCGCGTGTGTGCCACTACGTGTCACGCGGCTAGAGAGAGAGAGAGAGACAGAGAGAGAGAGAGAGAGAGAGAGAGCACGCCGAGGCTGATATGGCCGCAGTGGCCGCCAGGAAGCAGCGCGAGGCCATCGCGGCAGAATACTGATGAGCGCGAGGTGAAGAAGCCACCGGTCCGCCAGGAGGAAGTCAGCCGTTTCCCTCTCCAACTGAAACCTCCGCCGTCTCACAAGACTGACCACAAGAAGCATATTAAACACGAGCGTGTCAGTCCATCTCTCTCTCTCTCTCGCTGCCTGTCTGTCTCTCAGTGTATATGCGTCTGTCTCTCTCTCTGCCTGTCTGTCTTTGTATGTCTGTCTCTCTCCATGTCTCTGTCTTTGTGTCACTGTGTATAAATGCATCTATTTGTCTATCCGTCTCTCTGTCTGTGTCTCTGTATTTGTCTGTCTGTCTCTCTGTCTGTCTCTCTCTGTATCTGTCTGTCTGTCTCTCTGTCTGTCTCTTTGTCTCTCTCTCTCTCTCTCTCTCTCTCTGTGTCTGTCTCTCTCTCCCTCACTGTAGCTCAATCTCTCTCTCTCTCTCTCTCTCTCTCTCACTCTCTCTCTCTCTGTCTGTATCTGTCTGTGTGTCTCTCTCTCACTGTAGCTCAAGCTGTCGCTCTCTTTTTCTGTCTCTCTCTTTCTGTCTGTATCTGTCTCTGTGTCTCTCTCTCACTGTAGCTCAAGCTGTCGCGCTCTCTCTTTGGCTCTCTGTCTCTGTATGTCTGTCTCTTTATCTGTATCTGTCTGTCTGTCTCCCTCAATGTCTGCCTCAGTGTGTCTCAGTGTGTCACTGCCTCTCTCTGTGTCTTTTGCTCTGTCTCTTTTCTCTCTCTGTTGGTTTCTCTGTCCCTCTCAGTTTAAATTTCAAAAGGCTTTCTTCACATGACAAAAAGTTCTTGTGTTGTCAAAGCACGTGCAAACATAGAGAGAGAGATTCCTGTCTCTCTCTATCTGTCTTTCTTTTTCTCTGCCTCTCTCTTGTACTTTCACTCAAATTAAACACATAGTCAGCCATTTTCAGTCTTTATTATCTCCACCATGTAGCACTTTCCTGCTTCCTCTTTTCCACCTCATCTTGTTTCCTGTTTTTTAAAACTTCCTGTTCATTTTGACAGCGTCATGTCAAGCACGGCTGCGAATAGCAATTAAAACAATAAGGTGGTGCTCACTGCATTACAGTATTGTGAACGTATTTCTATCATTATTACAGGTCGAAACATGTTAAAAAAATCACACACAGCACCTTTAATGCTTTTATTCCATGCTAGGTTTTGATTCCTGACACCTCGCAGTTCGCTGCATCACACTGTGATAAATATGCACGCTGGGTCAGAGAGTCATGTCTTGGAAGCGCATCAGGGTTTTTCAACATCTTCAGTGTGTTTTTGAATATCTTCAGCTTCTTGTCTTTGGATGTGTGTGCGTGTGTGTGTGCGCTGGTGTGTTTGGATGTGTTCAAGAGGGCGAGAAAAGGAGCAGTAAGGATGAACAGATCAAAAATGAGTGTTGAATAGATAAAAAGGAGGGATTAAAGGTTCTTATCTGCATGCCGGTAGCCTTTTGCAAGAGAGTGCAGAAAGATGTTCCTATGTACCATGTTGCCAGTTTATTAGGTACAACTAATATGTATGTACCTGCACTTACTTTACTATTCTTTTGCCTACTTTTTTCCCTACGAACACTGTGTGTTCATCTTCCTCTAAAACTTCACCAGTGCGAAATTCCTGAATCTGGAGAGTTTTTATTGTTGGATTGTTTCAGAAACACTTCTGTGACGAGGATGAGCCACCACCCAATAAATAACTGCTCAGTGGTGGTCCTACGCTTTCTGAGTTGAGAGGGTTTACAGATTGTGCATAGCAGCAGATGGGTTACGGTCAGTAATTATAACTCGTAAGCATTTTTACGACCATGATCTAACCATGCTCAATTATCATCATGTCCAAAGTCTTTACAACTTCATGATGTTCTTGGCTCATTCTAAACCTGGTCATTAACAGATCACTAATCTATAACCTTTATTTTATTACAGGCGTCTCTGAGATTTTAGTCTCATCTTGTTCTGTCATGCCAAGAATCCACTGTATTATAATTAATATAAATTATTATTATAATTATTATAAAATGAGCAGGAAATATGCTGTTTCCATGTTCCAGCTGTGCCTGTGTGGGTTTCCTCCAGGTGCTCTGGTTTCCTCCCACAGCCCAGATGCAACTGGCTTCTCTAAATTGCCCCTAGGTGTGAATGCGAGACTGAATGGCTGTTCTCTGTGTTAGCTCTGCGATAGATTGGCTACCTGCCCAAGGTGTAGCCCGCCTCTCACCTGAAGTCAGCTGGGATTGGCTCCAGCTTCCCTGCAACCCTTAAGGGATAAGCGGTATAGATAATGGATCAATGGATGGATGGACAACTTTGCTCAGACACTAGTGTCTCAATGACACTAATACTGAAATACAACAATTCACACTCACACACACACACACACACACTCGCACAAGTTTACAAATATATTAATAACTGGATATGGTGGAGAACTTCAGCTAAGGATAAAAAGGTCACTCCTGCATTGATTCATGATTTTGTACAAGTCCTCTGGCAATGTCAGATCCCTGTCTCTCTTTCTCTCTTTCTCTCTCTGTGCTTGAGGTCATTTATTGATCGTCTTTCCCTTCTTTCTTTTTTTTTTACTCTTTGCTCCATGAATATGTTTTGTGTTATCCTGAGACTGAATATGTTTTCTATTCTCGACAGAGCGGCGGGAAATGCAGGAGGGAAAAAAAAAATCAAATGATTTGTATACAACCGTGAATAAAAATGAGAAGAAACAATACTACAAGAACCTGAGAACAGATAGCATGTTCCAGATGCTGCGTTTCATGACATTAACATCCCAGGTGTGTATGTGTAAAGTACATAGATTACCATTAGCATGTTAACATTAGCATTTCCTCAGAGGGAATCCCAGTGTCCATGTTCAGGGCCACTTTATGAGCTTAAGTGAAGTTCGCTAAATAAGTCCTTGCCTTTAAGAGCAGAATATAATGCAAAATTTACCCAGAATCCAGTGTGATTTGAGGACATGGACTTCTGGAAGTTATGAGGGAAAACTGCACAAGAGTGAATTGTGAACAGTTTTGAAACATAGGCTTGCCTATAGGCCTCAGTGCATTTGTCTATGGTGGACCAATGCTGCCACCTAGTGGTCACATGCAAATAAATAAATAAATAAATTCTTACTTAAATGATGGGTCAAGATGCAAAACGCTTTATCAGGAAGGGAATACACTAGAAATACATCCACCAGCCATAACATTAGTTGTTTGGTGAATTTGGATCTTGAACTATTTAACATGCTCCTCAAACCATTCCTGAAAATTTTTTTCGCATTATCCTGCTGAAAGAAGCCACTACCATTAGGCAACAACTGTTGTTTTGAAGAGGTGTACTTCTGCAATGATGCTTAGGTAGGTGCTACGTATCAAAATAACATTCACATGAATGCCAGGACCCAAGGTTTCCCAGCAGAACATTCCCCAGAGCATCACACTGCCTTTGCTATCTTGCCTTCTTTCCATAGTGCATCCTGGTGCCATCTCTTCCTCAGGTAAGTGACGCACACACACGGCAATCTACATAATGTAAAAGAAAACATGGTTTGTCAGGCCAGGTCATCTTCCTCCATTGCTCCATGGTCCAGGTCTGATGTGCTCATTGCAGGTGCTCTCAGGGGTCAGCATGGGCATTCTGACTGGTTTGCAGCTACGCAGCCCCATACACAGTAATCTGTGATGCACTGTGTGTTCTGACACCGTTTCTATCATAACCAGCATTAACCTTTTTCAGCAATTTGTGCTACAGTGGCTCTTCAGTGGTATCAGACCAAACTATCTAACCTTCACTCCTCAAGTGCACCAGTGAGCCTTGGGCGCCCTTGACCCTGTTGCCGCTTCACCAGTCATCCTTCCTTGTAAGTATTAACCATTGCATCCTGGGAACACCGCACAAGACCTGCCGTTTTGGAGATGCTCTGACCCAGTCGTTCAGCCTTCAGAATATTTCTTATTATTAATTATTTATGGATACTGGCTAATTACTCAGAAAGTAATGATCAAATAATAGTTTGGTAGCTAACAATAGATAAATGCCACATTATCGATTACACTTGAGCTACAAATTGGGAAAACAACACGAATGCCTCCACATTTATATTTTGTTAGCAACAAGCTAGCCAGCTAACAGTGATGAGTGACATATTTTCTTCTTCAAAACAGTATCGTCAGTGTTCAAGTGTGATATCTGTATGTTGATCTAAAGTAAATTCTTGTATATGAAGTATAAACCATTTAAAGGAAAGAAGTGCTGCTTTGTTTACTGTTCCTTTCAGCCATGTTGATTTGACGTCACTGGCTGAACTTGGGCACGGTGGTGCAGTGGTTAGCACTGTCGCCTCACAGCAAGAAGGTCCTGGGTTCGATCCCCGGGTCACCCGGGATGCCTTTCTGTGTTGAGTTTGCATGTGCATGCGTGGGTGCTCCGGTTTCCTCCCACAGTCCAAAGACATGCAGATTAGGTCAACTGGCTACTCTAAATTGCC
>JAQMYM010000036.1:28050998-28069004 GCA_030014255.1 Parauchenoglanis ngamensis | reverse complement strand
TGGCGACCTGCCCAGGGTGTACCCCGCCTCTCGCCCCAAGATGCTGGGATTGGCTCCAGCTTCCCCGCGACCCAGACCGATAAAGCGCTATAGATAATGGATGGATGGCTGAACTTGGAGGACCTCCGAGTTGGGGGGTGTTTACACTTCAGTAACTTCCATACTAATATTAAGCCCTGTAGAGACACCTGGGAGTTATTGAATAGTACTGTTAGGTGCTAGCACTGATTTCGTTACATGAATCGAATTGTAGATGTGCCTTGTAATCCTGATCAAACATCTCAGCCTGTAAAACATTTCATCTCTGTAAAACATCTCAGCCTGATGTGTAAATATATATAATCAATATATATACCCAGTATATGTATGTATGCAATGATATGGTAAAACAAATGGTGACTAGTTCATTTCTTGTAGCAGGGACCCAGTAACTGGTTTCAATACTGAGAAACTCTCTTGAAGAGCAACATCTTTTGATGGGGAATTAATTTTTTGAAAGACTACAGTTGCTTTGGAAGGGGAAAAATTTTTTTCTGTATTTTTTTTCCCTTCTAAATCTCAAGAAAGCTAAGGATTAATGGTACATGAAGCTGGTACATGATTTCCCAATATTTATCCTATGTATTTGCTTATTGCATGCTGGATAATGACCAAAAGCAAATGGAAGAACATAAAATCATAAATTCAATTAAAAAAAGCTGGCCACTTTTATAGATATTTCTAAAATATATAAATTATGTACAGTTATGTGCCAGATTCAAAAAGACTGGAATGTGAGCAATAATAATAATAATAATAATGATATTTTTCAATCCTGGCTCCAGTTTAGCTTCCTGAGAGGATTATTTTGATGATTCCCGGTCAGGGTGGTGGATCCGGAGCGTATTCCGGGAACAGTGGGTGAGAGGTGGGAATACTATGCTAAGGTTTATTGTTGTGGATGAAATCATCTTCTGGATGTTTGGTTTTCTGCTTCATTGCGTTTAAACGATATTGCTTGTACACCATCTTTATCAGCTCAATATAGCAACCTGAGCTTTTATTTCAACTGTATTTCCTCTACTTATTTCTTATTTATAAACACATGTACTGTATGTAGAAGGGTTTTGTGTCTTGGGGCATTTTGGAGAGAAAACATGTTTTGCTGCATAGAAACCAAACACATTACTGAATCTCGCTTAGAGGGAAAAAAAAGATAAGAGAAAGGAAAAAACTTGCCTGTGCTCCAGAATTCAACTCAACTTACATTATTTTCATTTAAATTTCAAATACAGGACAGGGGGTATGTTCGCATGTGTCCTTTGGCTATTTTTAAACACCATAAACATAGAAGAGAGTAGAAAATTGGACTGAATCCTAGAGTGTGAATCTTTTTTTTTTTTTTTTTTTTGTAAGTGTGTAGCTGTGTTACTGCTTAAAATATACATATAAAAAAACCATGATACAAAATCAGATGCTTGGAATGTTTAATTCACATACAAAACAAAAATATCACCACTTTGACATTTCCTAATTGTTTTTGACAATTTAAGTAATCTACCAAGATTATACCAATTATATAAAGAACAGAGCTTATTATAACAAAAAAAACCTAATAAAGGCATCAAAATCAAAATGTAACCAATTAATGATATAATACAAGTGAGCACTTCTTTAGATTTCCAAAACCACAAAATGAGATGTTAAAGCTTCATCTGAACCCAGATCTTCAAACGTGCTCCAAATTCTTCAACCTGTGGACACAAAAACACCCAGTATGACTCAAATATAAAACACCACATGACATTAATATTCATGATTTGATTTAATTAATTTAATTTGATTTTTTGATCATCATTTAAGCAGTCGTGTCAAATTCTTAAAGATGGAATCCAAAATTATTCTGCCATTACAGTAAATGATCAAACTTTCATCAGTTCTGGGAAGTAATGAGTTTAATTTCTTACTTATCTTCACCGTCAGTGTACATGTGATACTAGAAATATACTCTGAAGCAGATTAATAGTTATATGGAGCATGCACGCACACACGCACGCACACGATATTGACTCTAAATGCAGTTATACAGGATATGGGCTGCCTCAAAGGTGGAGCTTCCTCCTCACATAAACACACACAAACACACTTCCATACACTTAGAGGAAGGAAGAACCCTCTGGTATATACAGGACAGAAGTCAAGCAGACACTATTATGAGCATGACATGTCAATCTACATGTTTTATCACAGCACAACCAGAAGTGTTTTAATCCTCTTACACCTCAGCAATCTGACAATGATTATAATTTATGTATTTAAGAATGATACATCATACTTTCTATCCATTTATAGTCACGCTTAATGTTGTGGAACATCAATGAATCAAGTCAGTTCCTGTTATTACTTTTGTTATAGCAGCTATAAATGGTCTTTCTCTCACCAGGCTATTTTTTCCTCTTTTGAAATTAACAAGACAAAAAAAGAATACACGGCTTGTTACGTCACCGAGAAACCACGAAAGACCCCTGTGTAAGTTATTACAATAGGAACCGAACTTTTAAAAAAAAAAAAAAAAAAAAAAAAAAAAAAAAAAAAAGAGAGAGAAAAGAATACTACAATGGCGTATAAACACTTTCTCTATACCTTTAGTCATAAAATGTCCAAATGTTGCTCACTAGATCAATCTTACTTTAAGCGTGTGCAATGCCGCTGCTTTTACAGACATTGCTAACTGCTTTTAGAACACTATACAAACATTAGTCAGAATTAAGTTACCTTGCAGGTAGGTAGAGAAGTTTCTGTTTAGCATTTTATCTCCTAATTCGCATCTCGGACCATTTTATGACATCACAAACTCATTTGCTTGTGAATCAGTTTTTCAACATAGTATTGTAAAAGACTTGGGTTAAAATGATTAATGTGAATTTTTACCAACCCAAATTCTAATGTATACAAGCCAATGGAGAGGAGTTTTAACCTTTCAAAAAATTGACTTGGTCATTTTTTTTCCTGCTTAATGTATTTAGACCTTGATTGTTGCCACTCATTCAAACTGTATACCAGTCCAGTTAACTCTGCATGTACTGAAGTCAAAATAACACGTTGACTTACCGTGCGCATGAAAAGGAGCTCCAGGCCCGCCTCCTTGCTTGAGTTGTCATGACGACAGAGGGTGAAGCTGTTGAAATGGGCGGGGCTTCGTTGCAGGGACCTTGAGATGCCGGAATCTTAGACGTGAACCCTTGCGAGATCAGGTTTTGGAAGTAGAGCTTTTGAGAGGAAGTGTGATGAGAACCAACACTTTGAGGATGCAGACTAGGAGAAATATTCCTTCTTACAGATGGAATTAAAGGAGAAACGCCATTCCCAAGCCTCTGAACTCTCTGGGAGACAGCCAAAGCAAAGAGTGATGCCGAGTTTGGAGAAGAAACCTCAGAGCTGGGGTGGAGGTTAGATTTTGAGACATGGGGCAATGTAGACCGAGTTGAATTGGGTTGATGATTATAAGGATTGGATTGTGATGAGCTTGTGAAAGGTGCATCAGCGTTGGAGGAGCGGAGGTTAGACGCAAAGTTTACATCCCAGTAGGGATCTTGGGTGTATGCGGAATCAGGTGTAGGGTCACTTTGAGGGTCATATCTGGATGTATTTGGGTTTTGGATGGAGAAATTGTTTGCCACTTTGTCTTCCTTAGCTTCCTCTTTCCCAAAAGTCTCAGTGTCTTCCTCTTCCCAGCAAACTGGAAGTTGTGGTGGTGGATCATGATTCACCATTTCATCGCCAAACATCTTTGTAATCGTCTTTAATTTTGTTCCTTTCCCATCATTTTCCCTTAGAAATCTCCTTCTCCTTTCTCTGAACTCCTCTATCCAGTCTCTTTCTTCTTGATCTTCCATCCCATCTCTGTCATCTGGGATGTGTTTCTTTGCATCCATGTTCATATTTAAATTCCCAAATGCTTCTGTGATACCTAGCTCTTTATTTGTTTCCTCCATGTTCTCAAACTCAGCATCTCTCTTTTCAGGCATCACCATCTCCTTGGTATTTGTCTCCATCTTCTCAATCTGTCTGGATTCTGATCTAGTTTCCTCCAGATTTCCTCCTGTATCTCCATTAAACGTCTCCAAAGCCTCCATTGTGAGGAGAAACTCGTATTGTCTCATGCTTTGCGGTCTTCTCCGGGGCACCACGGTGAAGGTGGTGAGGCCGTCTCTCTGAGAGCCGTCTCTCAGCAGCTCACAGCCAGGGGGCACTATGGGATCACCGTCCAGAGATCCAGACGGCGGAGGAAGGTTCGACACTGGAGATGAATGTGTGACAGACCTAAAGAGAGGAGATGATGAAAGGGCAGGATCAATGAAAAACAAACCAGCAGGAGAGGTATGTAATGAAGCAGTTGGAGAGGCTTCCCAAAAGCAGCAGAGCGCAAAGATCACTGCTTAATGGTAAAGTGAGCATGTCAGGAAGAAATACTTTCAAGACTAAAATTCTTACTCCTTCAAATCAAATTATCTTGTAAATGTTGTCCTAAGGGTGCTTTCAACTCTGTAATGTGAGATTACATTTAGTGCTGAACCACAATTGGGATCAAAACTGCTGCACTGGGAGCCAAAAGGATTGAGTGAGGATTGTGTTGAAATACCGATCAAATGAGACATCTTTCTGCTCCATGGTTTTCATTCTGTCAATAAATTCAGACAGGACCTCAGTCATTAGAGAGGATGATGGAACAGACAAGCAGGTTGGTTTAAAATCGCTGGATTGGTTGAAACTGGCTTCGGTAAAGACGTCCTCTTCGGCGTCCTCTAGAACAGATCCTGTATATGACCTTTCTGATGAGAAAGAACACATGACTTTGTCCTTACGATCTTCCACCCCGTGTCCTACACCTCTTTCTCTTTGCGTGCACACACACACACATTAATTGAACATCATAATATAAAACTTATAACCCATAGCAATAATACACAATCATAAATCGACCAGCTGTATAACTCAATTATTTGTCCGTTTATTAATGTTCTTCATAACATTATTTCCTTAATTACATATTTCCTTTTTATTGATGTTAATAGACAGCGCTGAATGGCCCACAAAAGCAACATAAATATATAAAAAAAAAGAAAAGGAAAAAAAAAACCCCACAAAACCAAAAACATTGACCACATAGCGAGAACTTACATCACAACAAACATAGAAAGTAGAATTGAAATATTGAATTAAAAGCAAACAAAGCAGAAAAGCTATAATTATTATTTATTATTAAAATAACATGGCCCTGTTTTGAAGTGTAAAATAAAGATGAGGTTACAATGACAAGGTGGAATTGGACCAGAATATAGACTCGATCAATATTTAATTAAAGTAAGACATCGATAATTGGCCAAACAGATGCATGTCACGGCTTAATTACTTCTGCTACTGATTAACTGTTTAAAGAAAGTCGGTGGTATTTAGAAGGCGTTTTGAAGGCACTGGGATATATTTCATATCTCGGATGTGTGGACAAAAATAACAAACTCCGTCATCCCATGAGCCTTAGATGGGATTCATGAGGTTATAGCGCTAATGTTAGCTAGCTAGGTTCACTGTGGTTAATTAAAAATGTTCAGCTTTACGATTCACAGTGTTTTAAAATGGATCGCGCCTTTAGATTCCTGCTTAACCCTTTGTATCTCCAAGCCTACAGAATGATTGAAATGACAAGAAAACTGCCATTTCTGATTGTTCAAATGACAAGCTTATAAAGATGTGACGTTAATGACACGTCAAACAGCAACAGCAGTTTCAGCGCTGACCATCAATTTGCTCATGATGATTAGAGTAAGAAAGACAGGCCTGATTCTGGATCAGCTTCTCCGACACACACAGAGCGTTCACAGGACAACATTAACACTGACGACAGAAAGGCGACAAACTGACAGAGAAATACACAGGCAGAAGATGAGGAAGAGGAAGAGCAGGAAGAGGAGGAGGAGAGGAGATCTGCCCTTCACCAGTGAGCTGGACAATAAGACAGAAGCAACAGTGATGGAGCCGTGTTGTCTCCTAATCGCCCCCTCCTGGCAGGACAGTGTCTGCACACAAGCACAGAGGCAAGCCAACACTTACTGAACACGGTCTTTCTGCAGTATGTAGAGCGCCCTTTCCCTTTCCGTCACATTGTCTTTTAAAGTAGTTCCATAAATATATGAATAATGTACTGGGGTATGAGATTAGTAATGGTGTAGCGTGTACCTTTATCAGATGTGCTTGTGGGTGGAGGGGGCGGGGCTCTGCGTTTGTTCCTCTTCAGAGACGACTCGGTGGACGAGGCGCGACTCAGCACACCCTGAACACACACACGCACACACATTCAAGGCATGTAAATTTCTATCAAGATAAAACATTTGCATGACCTCTGTAGATGTCCTCATAAAATCTTTAAAAAAAGAAATTCAGGAAGAGAGACAGAAAAACACCTGCACTGCCGATACAGATGTAAATTAATTCATAGATTAGCCCCTGTGATGGATGGAATTTGCCCTGCTACTGATGTAAAACTAATTCAGTCCAAATCAGGCTTATGTTGAGCTATACACTCAACCCAACAAAAGGTGGTTCTCTTATCAGAGAGGTGCTAGGAAGTCTTAAATTCCCAAAAATTTGCTAACATGTTAATTCTTTCACTCACCATCGTACACTCCTGTACGTGTCTACGCACCTGTTTTTCATCGTCGGTGGACGGCAGTGCGGGATGTTGACTAGAGTTCAGTTCACGAGAGGCGCTCTGGGAGCCGAGCATGCTGGGAGGCTGAGGCGCCCGTCTCTTCTTGGGCATTTCGGAAGACGCCATGGACGAGGCAGAGTTTGCTTCAGGACAGCTTGTATTGTTTGCATGCTGATCTTTCAGCACCAGAGAGGTGGCGGCACTGATGCTGTTGGTGTTGGGAGCAGCCTATTGTCGCCAGGGGAAAGAGGCAGATAAATAAAAAAATAAAATAGAATAAAAAAAAAAAAAACCCAGGGTGGAACAGGAAACAGGAAGTAGCAAAGGCTAATTAGATGTCTGGAGCAAATGCAGAAACAGTCAAAGGAACACCCACATTCTGCTTTCATGTTTGTTAAAATAATCGGGTAACAAGATGATCAAACGGTTCACGCTGATTTTAAATCATGCGCAACAGGAAAGTTTTAGTATATATTGCATGCAAAATGCTCTGTACAACTGCGCACATGGTGAAACGCTGCACATGCGAGGCGACTCACGCAGTAACTGCGACTAGCCGTTAATAATTCATAGCAGTTCATGCTGAGCCAGGACATTAAAGTTAAGCTTGATGATTTCAGAGACGGTGAGATCCAACAGACCTCTGCGGTTGATTTCTTGCTTCTCCTAAAGCTGAGTAATCCTCCGTTCTCTTTCTCTCCCAGGACTTTCTCCTGCATCGTTAATTTGTCCTTCTTGCAATCTGGACAAACGAACGGAAGCAAACACGTTGTATACTGTAAAAATGTGCGTGGAACTGAGCAGTGATACAGTTTTCATTTTTCGGTATGACTCAATGTGTGTACTCAAGGACATGAAATGACTCCGGGAAACCTGCAAGCCGTCATCTTTAATGAAAGCACATGCACATTACATCAGTGATACATGAAGCACTTTCTCCTAGACAGAAAACACCAACGGCACAAGTGATTAACATTTTAGCTAATTTTATTTTATTATCATTTTGAACTTTCTCATCATCAAAAGCTAGTGCATGTAGAACTTGGGAAACCGGTTTGTGCAAATATACGACCTGCTCTATGGATGTATTTTTTTTGGACGTGTTAACGTTAAATTAATACATTTACGTAAACGGCTCCCTTTATTTCGCAATTTCATGTCGAAACACCTCAAACTGCATGCAAAAACAATATCTTTACACACATGTATGCTTTCAGTGAGTCAGGGCCATAGTGTTTCAGTACCTTCATGAGCCGGTGTTGCTGGGTCAGTTGGAGAACTTGAAACAGCTGTGAAGGAAAGAAAAAAAGGACTTCTTTTGAAAAAACCAGCATGACGAAGCAAGAAAATCTAAATCTTCCCAGCTAAGGCTACCGGAACTTTGCTCCTTTGCTTATAGGAACCTGTCCAGGAACCTTTAAGCATGTATCCAGGACTTATTTTAGTTCCTGGAATCTTTTTAGTTCCTAGTCCTTAGTAAGTTATTTTTCTACGGTCCAGGAGAAACAGGCGTACGCACTGATAATTAAACGGTAGCTTCACAGAATGACCAGCCCTCTAAAAACTGTGTTTCGCTAACAATTGATTACTAAAGCCAGCAAAACAGGATGTTTATAAAACATTCACAAATGCAAGAGTCTCAAATATGTGTTTTGTACATGCATTAGTGGCACGTCATTTGCCGGGATCACAAGATAAACCTAAAATATGAAAACCACTTTATTCGCCACAAAACAAAAAGAAAACGGACACGGCTTTGCTATGTTGCTAAAAAGGTGGACAATGTTTTTAAACACATTTGTCATCAGTCCTGTAATTTTACATAATGGGAATGCAAAGCAGTTGAGAAACTTTAGTTCCTCCACAGGTTCCAGAACTTCTTGGACAAAAGAATACCTTTCGCATACAGGTCTCTGATGCCATAGTCGTTGAGCGTTTTATTCAGATCCAGTGGCTCTTCTGATTGGCTGTCTCTCAACAGCACCGTGGTTTTCAGATCCATCTCACACTTCTCACACACGGCCGGCATTAACTCGACCAGGGGAACCCTGGGACTGACACGCACTACGGCCTTATGAGACTTCCTGTAGTTTATCAACAGACGCACTGTGGCCTGGGAGTTTAAAATTGTTAGTGAAACAAAGACAATTATCTAAGGAATAAAACACAACGAGGCACGCTGTTATAGGAAAATAATCAACGATAAACAATGCATAGCATGTTACATATCGTTTTATTCAACTTTAAATCAACAAATATTTATAAGTATTAATTAAACAATTAATTTATAGTTATATTTAATGTTGCGGACCATCCATAAAGCAAGCTCCTGTTATAGCAGCTATAATCAGTTGGTTCTCTTTTTTTTCCCCTCTCTAATGAAGTTGACGAGACAAAAAAAACAAAAAAAACAATGCTGCATAAGAACCCAGAAGACATAAACTCGTTTATCCTGAAGACTCCTGTGGCATAAAACTTAAAGTTGCTGCTTTAACCTCTGACTGTTACGATCACTGACTCGGGAGACTACTTCCAAAACTGTCAAATAAGAACACTTCGCCATATCAATGATTATTCCTTTTTAATTTGTTAGATAACGCATTTTTTATCCGTTTTTTTATATCCGGGAGTCTGCCAGACGAGTCGCCGTGAAGGAGTCGTTGCTATAGAAACGATAACATGTTATAAAGAGTGTGTTTAAAATAAACCTCTGGTATTAAAATTCACCATGTTTTCGCCAATCAGAAATACGAATTCAACAGCACAGATGTATAAATGAAAATAAAGGTCTACATGACATACAACCCAAGCAAAATGAGGGAAAGCATCGTTTTGAGTTGCCTTAGCTTACCACTGGCATGTTCGGTGCCTTCCTGATGTCACTTCGTTTAGGCTTAAGCATACCGAGCTCAGCTTCCAGGGAGCCAATCGGAGAGCTGGGCTTGAATTTGAGCTTGTTGTGATTTGTGGAAAAAAGCTCGATCAAATGGTCGGAGGGGTTCAGGTGGTACTGAGCGCACAGAATGACCAGCACATCCATCACTGGTTTACTGTAAGCACGCACACACACACGTATGTTATCCCATGGTAACTGCATTCCACTGGAGTTACTCATTAACACATTCTTTTTCTTTCTCTCTCACACACACACACACACACACACCTGCCGTTCACTGTAACCGTTCTCTTGTGTCCCTCTGGGAGCAGCACAGTCAGGGTCAGATCCCTTTCAATCAGATCCTCCTGCTCCATATTTGTGTCAGTCTTTGGCGATATCCAGAAATGTCTGCCGTTTGTGTCCTATTGAAGGAAAATGTAAATACTTATCATATAATCAAGTAATATGATTACTTATATTCAAAGATATATGATTAGCTAATTATTAATGCAGAACTTCCTTTGCGGTGCTAATCAGCACTGATAATATTTCTATTGTGTTGTGTGAACCTTGCGGAGGTCGGCTTAAGCTAACAATTTTGCAAGTTGAACTAAACAAATACAGCCTCTCTACAGAGCGATTCCTCCAAAGCCACACTACCAAAAACACACTTGTTCATTCATCTTCAGTAACTTGTTTATCATGGTCAGGGTCACAGTGGATCTGGAGTTTATCCTGGGAACTAACTTAGACACACAGTCCATTACAGGACGCCATGCACACACACACACATTCACACCTGGGGCAAGTTTTTGCGAGGTGGGTGGAAACTGGAGAACTCGGACATGGAGAGAGAACATGTGAAACTCCACACAGTCGGTAACCAGAGGTCAGGAGATGTAACGCTACTTGCCGTGCCTCCATGTCATCTTTACCAAAATACAGAACTCCTGAATATGCAAGAAGTACTGCTTTCTCAATTTACCTGCAACATGACTGATACTGATGCTTAGTTGCCAAGCCTACTTGTCGTTCTTTATTTTTATGGAGCTTTGTAGTCCACATAATGCGTTTTTTTTACCCTATTTATTGAACCTGGAGTGCCACATAAACCAGAGATTTTTCTTTTAAAGAATGCGAGTTCAAATTTTACATAACATGTGCCAACTTAAAAATCCCTGAGCGCACCTTTAATAGTGCCTTTTCATGATCTCTGCAGGTCATTCGCAACCATGACACATCACAGGTTCTCTAGGTTGCTCTAGTTTGTTGTACTAATGCTAGCACTTCAGTGAAGACAGGGACAACAAGGAGAGAGAAATCTTCCCCATGTCCAGAATTAAAGCTCTAATACAGTTTTAGCACTCTATAAGAGGGTGGTTTTTCCACTGCGGTCCAGAGCTGCATGACTTACTGGGAATCTTTTAGCACTAAGCGGTGGAATGTAAGTTATCTTTCATCTGACTCCGACCCTTCACACGTGTATAATATATACCAGCGCACGGGGACTGAATGACACGGACACAATATTGTATTACTTTTAGGCCTTTGTCCTAATATATTAAACACCCGACAGTGAACATGTGGCATAATTACAGCCTGCACTATTTTGACTTCAATTATTTCTATTTCTTGGATGTAAATGCCATGTTTCATCCAATCACAAAGAAGTGAGACTGGCTGTAAGACGAATCAGGCGTGTTTAAGCATGGAAAAATGGCAAATCAGATTAAATTCATTAAAGTATCCCTGCTTTTATTTTTCTTTCATGACTTGATTTAAACATAACTACTTAATAGTTTTAAACATATAGATACATTAAAATAATTGTTATTGGTTTCCTATTATTTCAAGCACATGAGTGTTTATGTTTACACCCATACTTATAATAAAATAAGGAACAATAATGACTTAATACTTACAGGCCTGCACTCGATCATTGTTGCTTGCAGGAATATTTGAAAAAAATTAACATGTGCATTTTGATTTAAAAAAAAAAAAATAGGCTACTAAACAAAATACATAACTTAGCCTACATGCAGTACTGTAAATATAAATTTAAAAAAAACAACATTTAAATGGTTTGCAATAATTTATAGTCACAAATTCTTTATGACTGCACAAATAAGTCTTTCTTAGAAATAAAAAGAACATTATTAATAGTTTTGGGTGCGACTCGCACTGTGGATGGGATCCACGGAAGTGACGTCACAGTTATTCCCCTGGAGACAATCTGTCAGGAGAAAACGTGACCACTAGTAAAAAGATTCGCATCTGCTAACGCCCTTGTGTGTGTTTTCGGGTCAGTGGTATCACAGCTGCGCATTTATTTTCTCGCCTCGCGGCCACAGAGACACGCACCACTGCACCCACACCGCACACGCCCCGCGCGCTCTCTCAACGGGTGACGGCGCGCGCGGAAAAAAACCCCAAAACAACCAAAAAAGAAAAAAACTCACGCGCACCTGCCACCAATCTAAGCACGCGCGCTAATGAGCTTAGAGTTTTAATTAGTTTATTTTTCTGTTGGAACAGACACAGTAAATGTAGCCTACATGTTAGTCTTTATAATCAGCTTAAGGTCTAAGAGCTTGCCCGACTTGCGTTTACGACCAATTAATTCGGGTTTTTTTTAAACAGATCAGAAACCATATGAATGCTTGTGTTTAAAATATTGGTAATTACACTTGAGACAAATGTTCTTGAAAATTTTCAAGGTTAGTTGAATCAGCATACAGGATTAACTATAAATCACAGACGAACGTGTAAAATCACACAGAACCAAACCGTTTTTGTTGCTTGCTCATGCACTTACCTCCTTTCTCGCCTTTCAGACTTCTTCAGTCAAGTAAGAAAGAGTGTGTGTGTGTGTGTTTTAGAGAAGAGAGTGGGAGTGTTGGGTAATCTGCTTTGCTGACAGCACCTGGACCTGCCCAGTCCTGTGACATCAACAGTTAGTCTGTTTTTGTTTTTTTCCCTCTACAGCTTTAATTTAGAGAAGAAAGTGTTGTATTCAGAATGAGTTGTGAAAATTGGACTATTTGGATATAACCTGGAGTTTTCAGGCACATCCTCTCGGAGTGATTTAAAGAAGACATTTTTGCTTCATGCATTTTGTTGACTATATTCCTATTCAGGAGGTTCATGTGTGTAATAAACCAACTTTAGAACCTTTTCTCTTTTGCACATTTATCTATTTAACAGAACCCACCTGATTAATCATGTCTGAGTATCACTTCTGATATGATCACCATGATACCCAGCCATGCATTATCCATCGCAGAGCTAGCACACACAATCATTCACACTCACCGTCGCAACTATCTGCATCTGCATGTCCTTGGGCTATAGGAGGAAACCCTACCAGTGCAGGGTTGCGAATATATGCGAACTCCAAACAGAAAGACCCCAGTTGGCCACCAAGTTTGAACCCAGAACCCTGTTGCTGTGAGGCGACAACGCTACGGCCACCGCGCCGTCAATACTGTGGTATTTTTAGTCAAAACTCGAACGTTTGTGTGTCAGTGTGCCAGATGGCACTGGAAGCTTCAGGAATGTTGCCTCGAGTCACACAAGAGATTAGTAATCGGCTTACCTTTACTGTCTTATCACACGCACAGTGTGTGTAAGTGGACATTCCATCTTATACTTTAAACATTTTCTTATTTACATTTATACATACCGTCCAATGGTGCTGAAAAATGTTATTGCAGTTGCTGCCTTTAAGGAGTTAGTAATACAGATTAACAATAATAACATCTGATATATTTTTATACAGATTTATACTCTCAGAAATAAAGGTACCATCACTGGAGTGGTAACCTTTGAACCGTTAGTGTGCATCTTTTCACTGGGACAGGCACATGTAGTGCATTCTTCAACGATTGACGCTAAAACATAATGAATGTTGATCCTTAAGGTCCAATTTGGCACCATATATGAGGAATAAGACACTTGAGGTAGTGCTGTTCTAGGAAAATAATCAACAATGAAGTGGTGAGATGAAGCAGAGTTCCTGTTACCACCCTGAAGTTGATTCTTTTTTCAATTTCCTTCATAAGTCATGAAGTGTTTTGTCCCTCCTGCACAACATCAATGTGCCAACGCTAGCACTTTGTGCTTTTTATCCATTTATATAGTTACATTTAATGTCCAGAAAACAGGTTAGCTCTCATTACTTACAGCTATGAACTATACAATGTACGGTTCTTAATAGTAAAACAGATATGAAGTCCATAGTCTCTATAAACGGTAAAAACACAGCGTTTCAAAAACTCTGGGGTGTGCAAACTTTTGCACTTGGCTGTATAAACATTGTGACCATTGTGTGTCTTTAAAAATAACAGCATGATTAAGCAGCTCCAGCTTCTTTCCATCAGCTGAACACACACACTTCATCAAACTAGTTCATGAAGGAAATTCCACTGCATGTATGTGTGCAAGTCAATAATTTGACCTCACTTCCTGTCATTCCAGATTATTTTGCTCCCACAGTTGACTGTTTACTTTACACATCCTCCAGTTAGCTGTGAACTCAACATAGTCTGTGTGTTTGCATGTGTGTGTGTGTGATTGTGAGCATGTTTATATGGGTTGTGTGTATGCGCACGTGTGCAGTTTGTGTATAATGTGTATGTAATTGTGAATGGAGTTGAGTGTGTTGTTTAGCACAGTAACTCTAATTAATGAGAACTCCTGGGAGGGCTAATACTCTTTCTCTCTCGCTCTGGGTGTGGGCGTGTGGGTGTGACAAAAGTGCAATACACTTGGGTTTATTAAATCTTAAGTCGATTGTAACGTTAGCAACCTTTTTTTCCCCACTCTGGTTTTTGGTTTCAGTTTTTCTGGCCCTGAAATTAGCTCCTCCCCCAGCTGGAACAGAGCTGCAGGTTTGTTTGTTCAGTTTGGGATAATTCGTCAGTGTTTTGCCTGCATTTGCAATTTGTCTTACAGGAAAAAGAGCTGGCTCTAAATATTACAATCTGCCACTTTAACAGAAGTTTCTATGTAAGGAATACAACTCTTTAAACAGCATGAACTAAAGAATTTCAGCTAAAATGTAATAATAAAAAAAAGCCTTTATGTGATATGTTTACTATTATACATACATTGATATGACGTTTTTATTATTTTTACATATTTATCACACATTGCAGGGTATATCAAATGTTTATTTTTGTATGAGAGGAAAAAAGAATTCTGCTTGACTTGTGTGAGTTTTGACATTAATAATCATAATATTTAAACTCGTCCAATTGGTGGGGTGAATCACCTGGTAACCGACTGCGCTCGGCTCACTGCTCGACTCACTGTTCGGCTCACTGAATCCCCGATACGCACGAGCGCCTGGCGGCTGAAACGCTTAAGCAGCGCGCGCGGAATGTCAAAACCGAGCCGATGCGTCATGCGTCAAGAGAGGCTCGCGGCGGCTCGAGCTCTTGGGCGAAGTGATCTCTGTAATGCAGAAACGAGCTGCTCGGTGCTGTCTTTTTCTTTTTTTGTTGTTGTTGCAGGCATAAAATAAAACTAAAAGCAACAACAAAACATATAAAACATGCTTTACGTTGAAATGTTTTTCTTCTATTGAACGCCATTGTAACTGTGCTAGCAATAACAATGTCCCCTCTGACGTCATCACCACATAGTTACTGTGTTTCATTGTAGGGTTTTCCTTCAGCATCCATCAAACGTGTCAAAAAGCGCAAGCCACACTATCAGGTTTAGCCAGTTATCTCCAAAACTAGCAAGCGTTTCTTTAATCTACCAACTAAAAACCATAAAGCAATCTAGAAACAGTGCACACAGCATCAACAGCAGGTTTGGAAAATTATTCCTGGAACTTCAGTAGTTCCTTATTGTGATCAGCAGAGGGCGTTCCTCTCCTCCAGGTGATCCAGCATGGGGCCAGCTGCTCCTGGAGAAGCTCATATCCTGCACATGTTGATGTTTTTACTGCTGTAACACACAAACCTCAGCTCAGGAGGGATGATAATTAGTTGAGTATTTGAATCCAAGCAGGAAAAACATTAACATAAGTTACAGGGAGTTCTCCAGGATGGGAACCTGTGCTGTAGGATGTAAAACACCAGATGTGATAGTCTGACATGCGGATTGGTGTAGGATTGGGTAAAGCCACATAATGTAGATTGTGTTCGTGGATTTGTGACAGCATGGTGCTCAAGAGTGAAACAGGACTGTAGGTCATCCCTGTTAAAGGTGAGCTGAATAGCAAGAACATGAGGATTATTCAATAGGGATGCATTGATAAAAATATAAACCTCCAGCCTAATGGGAATGCAGGGTCAGTACTAACCGTACTGACCCTGCATTCCCATTAGGCTGGAGGTTTATATTTTTATTAGAGAACAGGAAGAATATGTCTTGCAATATTAAAACAATGCAGTTTTTAAAAAACGCCGGATATTGGCATAGTTTACACACAACTAGTGCAACCAAATCCAATTTTATCCCATGATAATAAGAGATGATAATAATGATGATGTAATACATTTTCACATATGCTTATCAAGACAAGAAGATATACCTACAGTTGAGGTCGGGAGTTTAAATACACTCATCATGGACATGAATGTCATGGCCATATTTGGCTTTCGGTTATTTCTTTGGACTTTTTCTTTTTCTGGGGAAGAATGATTGCACATCATACATCTTTAATAGAAAAGAAATTGGTGCAAGTTTTATTTTATTTTGGGTTTTCTGAAATCAACACAGGGTTAAAATTATAAATACAAAATCAAAACGCTTAACAGTTAGTACGGTGTTCTTGGGGTTGAATGCCTTACCTTTACTCCTCCAAGCATGCCTCTGGTCATCGTGGCAAAATAACTCAATCTTTATCTCATCTGAAAAAAAAAGTTTCCACCAAAAGGTTTTTTCTTTGTCCATGTGATCATCTCCAAATTTTAGTCAAGCTTGAAGGTGTGGATTTTGGAGCAGGAGCTTCTTTCTTGAACGGCAGCTTCTCAGTCCATGGTGATGTAAAACACGCTTGACTGTAGACAGTGTTCCAGCAGCTTCCAGTTCATGGCATGCCTGTGCCTTGATCATTCCTGGGTTGTTCCTGACCATCTGAACATATTTCCTCTCAGCTGAGGGTGGCAGTTCGGGTCTTCTCCCAAACCTCGGCAAAGCTGCTACACGTTCCATTAACCTGCACTTGTCAACAAACCCTTTTTACATTGTGCACAGAGAGAAGCTACCAGCTGTAGTCAATCATGATGAGTAACAGGAAGTTAAGAGGCCTTGTCCATGCCAAGTTCAAATATATTTTGGAAATTTCAGCACCTCTGAATTATTAATCTAAATGGGTGTATATGTACGTATAATTTTGACCGTGTTGATTTCTGAAAACCCAATAAAATTAAAATTGTGTACTGAATTCTTGTTTTTTTTCTATTAAATGTTGTACATGTTGTAATGTTGTACAATCATTCTTCCCCGGAAAAAGAAGAGTTGATAGAAATCACTGAAGGCCCAATACTGCCATGACATTCATGTCCATGATAAGTGCATGTAAACTTCTGACCATAAACGTATATTCTATCATAAAAGCAAAAGGTGCTTATTTTGTGAGTTTAAAGGCTTTACTCCAGGCTGCTCCAGGCTATAATTGTTCCTTGTCAGAAAGGAGTGCCAAACAGCAAATGCTCCTCCCTGAACCACATGACATATTTATATTGAAATATTTGTCATTGTGTTTAGTGCTTCCGGTGTTGATTTGTTACAAGATGCTATATTTCAGTTATTCCTGTGAGAGGTTAGCAGTTGTATCCTGCAGTGATTTCACAGACGGACATTGTTACTGCTATGGTGTTCAGTAGCCGAAAAAATAAACAATCTCAAACATAAGGTCATGGGCGTACACACAAGAAGACACTAGTAGCGAGGTGGCGGCCAGAGACCGTGGAACGTCAGTGAAGTTCGGGGACTTGTATCGATGACGGGTGAAATAACTGTTGGTGACATGAAGTGACTGTTAAATTAATCTAATTAGTTATAATCTAACTAGTCTAATGACAAACAAAATTCCAAAACTTGATGCATGGGTCTGTATTTCTGAAATCATTGGCATTCCCTGTTACAGAACCAAGAAAAAGTTACAGTTTTGAGCTATAAACTGTACTATCTCTGAAGTAAACGAAATTAAACGTGGGTAAATTGTGCCTGCTAAAGCATAGCACTGTCCATATGCATAAGCAAGCACGCAAGGCGTCAGAAGCATTTTGAATGTGGGGGGGACACTGGCGGGGGGTCCAGAAATTTTTAATGAATTAGATGCCATTTCCTGCATTCTGGTGTATTTTTAACCGGTTGATTCAATGACTATTTTAGAGACTCAACAATGAGTCCTCATTCAACTAGTCCATATTCATCAGCCTGTGTTTAACTGCTACCCACTGCTATGCCTAAGATAATGAAA
>JAQMYM010000036.1:28022131-28044947 GCA_030014255.1 Parauchenoglanis ngamensis | reverse complement strand
TCCTAATATTTCATTGTTTAGTTGAACATTAATTTAACGTGGCCTAGGGTTAATTTTGAGGGCATATAACAAAAGAACAACTTTTCAGCAAAAGTTGAACATTGTTAGATGGCAATGGGGTTGACGTTACCTCCTCCAGTACTGATCAGACACGTCCCCCTCAGCTTTAATGTCAGTGATGCCCATGTCTGGCAGGGAACTAGCCAGTTACTGTTTCACTTGGAAACATTCGGGGTGGGAAATATACAAGAGAGATAACTAGGCAACCAAAACATGGAATGTCTACTAGTGACCAACTGTCAGCTACAAAGCAATGGGCGACAAAAGACTCAGACGGCTCTTCTTTTCATCATCAGAGTGCTTTTTTTCATCGCAGCAATGTTTGCCATCATATTACTGAGAGTTGGATTCGAAGACTTAGAATGCAATGCAGCTTTAATATGACACAGTTATGTAAAAAAAGTGACTTATAAGATGATCAGCATGATGGATATAATGGCAGTGTTGGCATGAACATCAAAACTTTAGAAGCTGATCTATTTGAGCACAGTGTAGCGATGAGGAGGTGATAGAACTGAAATCACTAAAGCGCCGCTGCATCGCTCTCTTTTGGTACAGTTGAAGTGAGGATTGAATCCCACTGGCTGCACCAGCAGGTAGTCAAAGAGCATTGTGGGTAAAATAGTGAAAACAAAATAACATGCTGATGAAAGAAAAAACTGAATTGAAATTGAAAATGAATTTTATTCCAAAATAAAGCTTGGATGCCATTTAAGAGCCCATAAAGTTGCATATTTCATTTGTATTTGGTCACTTAGGATGCACTCCTTAACCACACTTTAATCCATATATAGGCTTTCACTGTTAAAAAATGCATGTGTGTGTAAACAAATCATTTGCTATTGATTTTGTTGCACAGCTGAGAATGTCCAACACGCAAATAAAAGAAAGACACGTCCACGTCCCTGGTTATGTCATCCAGCATCTGCCCAGAGTTGCACGCGCGGATGGGGTCGAGCGAGAGAGAGAGAGAGAGATGGGGGGGGGTGTTTTAAGGTACACCGGTGCACGCGCGTACAGCAGCCTGTGCGACAACCGGAAGCGCCTATAGGCGACACATGGCAGGACGAAGGACGGTCGAGAGAGCAGTTTTCACAGGATAAAGCGCGCTCCTGTTCTCCATCCAAACCATCACGTCGCGTGTAAAGAAGATCAGATTTTATGTCTACGGGAGGGAAAAAAAAGCACTGGATCATAAAAGAAAGAAAGAAATTAAATAAATAAATCAGAGGAAGAGAATCGGCAGTCACACAGAGGGCTTCGCCATGGTGAGTGTTGGCTATAAACAGATCAATCGAGAAACGACTAGAAAAAACACGCTATTGGAGAACTGACATGATGTGTATCGCATCTAGGATGAGACGGGTTAAGGTTTATTTGTCCTCAGAATATCTCAGGGTGAATAATAATCACAGAAAGGAGGGGGTCGAGTCTAAAATAATAATCAGTGATTAATGAAGGTGTTCTGGTTAAACACACTAGACATGTTTGCGTTTATAACGTGCAATGCTTTGTATTCATCACTGGACTCAACCTAAGGTGTTTATTATTATTATTATTATTATTATTATTATTATTATTATTATTATTATTATTATTATTTCTTTTAATATGATAGTTGCTTTTTCGCTGATTGGCATATGGAGGTTTAAAGGCTCCGTTTTTGAGCCATAATGCTAGAATGATCTGATGTAATCTAATCTAATCTAATCACTATTCGAATCTTTAAATTAAATCTCTCTGTATCGTCTAGATAAAAGGTTAACTAGACATAGGATATTTTCTCTATTTTGCTTTTTTGGGTGAGGGTGCAGATGATAAGCGTTATGACTGGTGTGTGTGTTGTCATGAATAGATTTTGATAGATGTATGAAAACGCTGAGATAAATGATTGTGATTTGTTATTACATAAGAATTTCTAGGCCTAAATCCTAGCTATTGATGAGGAGTGTCATTGAAAAGGGGCGCAAGCGCGCGCGCGACCCCCTCCTTCCTTCGATCTCTCTCTCTCTCTCTCTCTCTCTCTCTCTCGCTCTCTCTCTCTCTCACACACACACACACACACACACCCACACACACCTCCACACCCACCTCTCGACCAGGGGGAAAGAAAACCGAGAAAAACAGAAAAGTCTAAAAGCAAATAGCCTAGTGAACGCGCCAAGCAAAATCGTTTACTCCTAAATCGAATCCGCGTCATTCCGATTGGTTCGGGAGCCGTTTTAATATCTTTATTATTATTATTATTATTATAAAAAAAAATTAACTATATTTTTATGCACAGCCTAATTCTCCCCCCCCTTCCTGCTCAATAAGAAGGCACGCCCAGAGACGTTTTCGTGTCGCCTAGACACCGTTTAACCCTTTCAGTGCGACTGCTTACATCAATCTCAGTCTCTCGCTCGCGCTCGAAGTGTCGCGAATCTTGGGCGCGAGCACGCGAGCTAGTTTCTTACCGAAGATGCTGTTTGCAAAGGAGGAAAACCTGTGACCCGCGCGCGCTTGTTTGCGCAGAGAAAGCGGACTCCTTGTGTGGGGAAAAAAGAAGCGAGGGAACAAAATTATAGGCTTTTCTTTTCTTCTGCGTGGTGGAAATGAACAGAGACGTCAACATGGCGACAGCGGCAGCGCTCGTGCGTTCCGACACGAAGCCGTGGCAGTGAAGGTAGGACCTTACCTGCCTCCTAAACACACACAAACACGCACACACACTAGAGAGAGGGAGATGCTGTGCACTTTTTAACATGTCAGGTCCACGGAGGGAGAGACCGGATGTGTCGTGAAAGGCACGCGCTCTTAGGTGACCTTGTCCAGCATCCTTATTGACGACGGATGTTTAGGCATCGATAAGCTACACTGCCTACTTGCTGATGATAAAATTGTTTATTTGATATCGTGCACGTCACTTTTCATATTTCTGACCTGAAATACAGTTTGTGCTTTTTTCATGGTGTCTGCATCCTACTTTCTGTATCCAAGGCTACTTGTTGATGAAAGCAAGCGATCCTCGATCATCTCTGCATATCAGTGTCTCTATTGCATATTATTTAAGAAAAAACGGCATAATAACTGAGCTGAGTTACTAAGCTTCGTTAATAGCGACCTTTAGACTTCCATTACGCGCTCATGGTGCAGTCTAAACCACAGGCGACGTTTAAAGGGTGTGTGTGTGTGTGTGTGTGTGTGTGTGTGAGAGAGAGAGAGAGAGAGAGAGAGATAATACACCTCTTATAATTTTATTATCCGTGGCACACTGTCTGCCATGAAAACAAACGCACGTCACGTGGCGTTAACGGCGGCTTGCAGGAGGGAGCGCGTGCACCTGCGTTTCAGCACCGCGGACAGCCGCCGTTTTGACGTTTGAACTGCACCCGGGGGGAGGTCGATTTGATTTCGATTTCAGTACGATTAGATATCGATTTTTCATGTGTACGTGTGTATAAATCATACAAAGGAACAAAAAAAGTATTTCCATTAAGACAGTAAGTGAAAAAATGCCACGTATTTGAACACATACATATTTATTTTATATGTATTTTATGTAACTTTGGGATATTTAAGAGGTAAAAGTGTAGGGAAAGACTCAAAGGTTCCATGTAGAGCTTTTAAGGGTTACGCAAGAGAGAGAGAGAGAGAGAGAAGTGAAAAATAATGCTTAAATCTTTTAGATCTAACCTGTTTTTTTGACATTTTGTGGTATGCATTGCAAACTACTAATGCTAATTGCAAAAAAGATTACATTTCTTTATTACCTCCACCAAGGAGGGTATGATTTCTGTCTGTTTTGTTGTTTTTCTGTCTGTGAGCAGAATAGCACAAAACCTACCAAACTAATTTCCATGAAATTTGGTGGCAGGGTGTAGCATGGGCCAATGAAAAAACTATTAAATTTAGGAGCGGCTCTGAGTCATGGTGCGGATCCACGAAATTCGCGTTTTGCTTACATTGTGAAATGTGGCATTTGGCCTTGGTGGAAATCCTCACTCAACAATGCCATACATTTTAAAATCCCATAAATAGCAGTGACAAAATGTAGCAAGAAGTGATGAAACCTAGCCAATGTAGGAATACGACGACTCCATTGGAAATATATCCAGACATATAAAGTTGGCTGTGGTTGCAGATTTGCATGTCATCGAAGAGTCGACTATTGTTCTTGGAGGAGGTCCGAGCTCTCCGAGTGCCATTCTAGTTTTCCATTTAAAAACCAGGCAGGACCTTGCTAGGGAAATTCTCTTCTGTAGGGTTCTACATAGAAGCTTTAATGGCTCCTTCAGAGACACAAGCTGAAGAACCCTTAAAGCACCTGAAGATACGTCACAAAATAGGTCTATGTTTTCCTGTTTTCTTTCCAAAAACTATAAGCCATCTTTGATGCAATGCTACAACCCTCTATTTTTGGGTTCTCTGTATAACTTTTAAGTGTTCTCCAGAGTATCCCTTAAGATCCATTAAGAGCGTATTTTAAAATCTATTACATGAAAGAATTATTAGGCACAGATGTAAATCAGGGAATGTAAGTCAAGAAGCATTGCTGTGTCACAGCTCCAGGGTCTCCGGTTGTGTGTGTGTGTGCGTGCCTATGTTCTCGTCATGTTTATGTGGTTTTTCTCTGGGTTCTCTGGTTTTGTCCCACCTTCTAAAAACATGAGGAAAGGTGAGAAGGGCTGTCCAGGCTAAATTGCCCCAAAGTGTGAGTAATATGTGTGTGTGGATTCACTCTTCGAGGTGCATTCATCGATCTTGGGTCCAGGATAAAGAGCTAACTGCAGATAAATGGATGAAAGAATGATATAAAGCAATGATATAAATATAACCATAAATTAAGATGCTTCAGTTGAAACATATGACATTTTCTAAACTCTTTGGCCAAATGACTCTTGTGTTGCTTCATGTAAAAAATGCCATTTCTGTACAGTAAATGCTTGTAATTTATAGTATCATATAGTATAGCATAGAAAAGTATAATGTAAAGAGAATGGGTTCCCTTTGTTTGGTTCCTCTCAAGGTTTCTCCTCATGACTTCTCAGGGAGTTTTTCCTCACTGCTGTCTCTTCTGGCTTGTTCATTAGGGGACAGAATTGGCTTCCAGATTACTGTAAATTTCATCCAGAGTTCTGCTATGTGACAATATGCACTGTTAAAAGCTCTATATAAATAAAATTGACTTGAAAGGCTATGAAGGTCAGAGTTAGAGGACGGATTGTTGCATTAAATTTGTATGAATTTCTTTTGAGATCAGGAAAATTTGAGTTCTATCAGAGCGACTAGATGGAAGGGTGTTACAATTTCGGCCGCAAATTTACATTCACATGCAGGAGGAGTGAGATGGTCTCTCTGTCAGACTGTAAGAAAAGCAAAACCAGGCATCTTACTTACGTTGAGGCAAAATCGACTTTGGTGTTGGACTCCATTTTCTCAGTGCAGACAGTTTTAAGATGTCCTAGTCCACATACCCATGCCTACACATACTCCCACATCCAGACACACACACACACACACATACACACACATGCTCAGATTTGCAGTACTGTGTAAGTATGAGATTACCTGAGAAAGTTATGTTTAAAGCTGTCAGAAAGTGTTGCTCATTAAAAATAATCGGTTTTCTATGCCGCAATATTGTTTAAGATAACATCTGTTCTGCTTTAATGGTTCCCCTGTCTTTAAAAAGGTTCCTCAAGGGTTCTTTGGATAGTTCTTGGGATCTAAGCATTCTAAAAAGTCTAACCGAGAACTGTGCTCTAAGGTGCTACTTAGAACTTTTAAGCGCTCCTTCCAACATTTAACCGTTTTCTTTTCCATAAGAGTGACAAGTCGTTTAAACTTTCTTAGGATGTTTCTTTTCTTTGTATATAAATTGTCAAAAAACAAATTGGTTCAAAATTCTGTTTATCTTTGATGGACTAACTCTCTTTTGCATTTCTCTATGTAGAACCTTTAGTAGTTCCCCAGATGGACAAATTGTAGAATTATTAAGAGAAATATTAGACAGATGGTGTAAATAATCACAACTCTTAAAGCTAAATGGTTTGTTTTGTAAAAGACAAAATTAGGCATGATACGGAAATGCTGATATGCTGATATCTGATATTTGTTGAGAAATACACAAATTCATCATAGTAATGTTTATGTTTCTTGATTTATAGCTTAAGAAGAATAATTAAATTAAAAACAAATAAAAACATTCCTAATCAGAGGCGTAGGAAATGGGGGGAAGGGGCACGGCCCCAGGGTATCAGCACATCCCTCTCCTCCACCCCAAAAACTTAAAGTATATTTTATTGCATGTTTTTCCTGATTTATGCAAATCATAAAATCTTTCAACAATGACAACGTTATGTCAGAGACTTTCTGGTCGAATTTCAAATAGTCATCATGCAACGTGCTTCCTTCCTGCGCAGTCCCCAATAGCCCTGAGTTCATGCAGCAGCTTCACTGTGGTAAAGATGCTTTTATTTTGGGACAAGATTCTCTCTCCAATTTCTATATAATATATAAATTTATATAAATTTTCTCTCTGAAAGCTCACTGAAGCTAATCGTTCAGGAACGCAGGTTATCACCGCTTTATAACGATGGAGTCAGAAAGGGACCGTCTAAAAAGTGCATGACATCTGCAACTATGTAAGATTCAACCAAGAATCCTACACAATTGTTTGCTGCATCTCTATACTCTCTGCCCCCCAGGGTAAATTTGCTTCCCCCAATGTCAAACTCCTTCCTATGCCACTGTATCTAATTTCCCTTTAGTATAAATACCAAAGGTTCTTGCACTTCTGCAATACGATAAATGCCTCATCATGTATCTGTTTATAATTACTGGTCAAAGATACAGTTAGGGATCCGTATAATGCTTATAATTTTTTTAAATTGTCTGCCATACACTTTGATTTCTAATTGTAAATGTTGTGTATTAGTTACCAGATGAGGCGTAACATATCATAGCAAATCACAGATTTTTATATAGTCAATTCAGCACTAGGAAGTAGTGCTCAGCAGTACGATGAGATAACATTGATATTGTGATGTCAGTGTACAAATTTTTATAAAAGTATTTTCCCAACAGTTCACAGATCTGCTTGGATGCAGTTGATTTTTAACTGTAACATGTTTTTTTGTTTTGTTCCCACCTGTTCAGGTTTAGAGATGGCACAGTACCACTTATTCTTTTCTAATACTGATACTGATGCTGAAACCCTTAAAAGCTTTAAAATGATTGATGGACTTCACTTAACAAACGCCGGAAAAATCCTTTGCTAAAAAACAACAATAAAAAAAAAAACTAAATAGAAATGCAGCTTTTGTTTATTCAGTTAAACCCTCACAAAAATGACTTGTATAATGAAGTGTAAATACAATAAAAGCCAATTCTAACAATAAAGGTTAAAGGTTAAATTTGAGGTTAAAAGGTTAAAGTGCATTTGTACTACTAATTATTAGGATATGTGCCGTCAACATGGTCGAGTATGGTGATGTATTTTTCGTACCCATGCTCTTAGAAATAGGTTCCTCGAGGGCTCTTTGAATGTTTAAGCGTGCTGAAGGGGCTCTTTCTGCTGAAAGATTTTGCTGATGAAAATGAACTCAGGGAAGGAGCAAGGCTTTAGGAAGCCAGTGATTGCACTTTGTAATTGAATTTAATGTAGTAAATTATCTTTTGAGTATGTTATTTGGAAAATGAAATGAAGGGTAAGCTTGGAGTAGTAGTAGTAGATTTCCCCCAGCTAAAAATGACTGCAATAGAATAATTTATGCTTTTCTGGAAGTTCACTAATATTCACTTGCCATTTGGTTCAAAATCCAGAATCTACCCGCTGAAGAAGGAAAGACGCAGCAGCAAAGACGCCCACATCAGCGATACAACAGAAACACAAACTGAAACATAGATTTTGGTATTCCCTGACGTCTCTCTCTCTCTCTCTCTCTAAGAGGTGTGTTCAGGCCACAGGGAGATGATGTGCAGAGACGTGGCGTTCTGTGTAATGGCTCCCGCGAGGTTTGTCTCAGGGTGGGGGGTTGGAGGCTATAAAGCTGGTGTGTGACCGAGTTGTTTGTGACTGCGCTCTCAAAAGGGAACACGCTGCACCGTCGGGGCGGCGCTGAGGCGCTGTAGTGGGAGAGACGAGAGGGCAAGAAAGCAAACACACAAGCACACACACTGTATGTTCTGTATTTGCTGTGCTAGTATTAGATGCGAGCATTGTTCTGCTGTGCTGTGAAGTGGGATCTGGTGGATCTGTGAGTCAGAGATGTCCCAGGGGTGACGTAGATCAAAGACATTTACACTCGTCTGGTGTTGCTGTGTGATTACAGAAAAACACTACGCTGCTGGACACAACCTTATAAAAAGTGGCATTTCCGTGGAAATGACTAGAAGCATTTCTGATCAAATATTTCACTAATAATGTGGAGCATTTAAGCAGACGATGTTAAGTAAGGAAGAACACTTTATAGGAAAAGAATCAATAATGTGGTGGGAGTGGTCATCACCAAAGTTGATTATTTTCCTACACAAGTAGATCTAGAAGTACCACAGCAGTTTACCAATGCTAATAATCATGTGACTTAAATGTGAAAAATGTGTTTCCATTTCAAGCATTGCTTTATCGAATCATCTGAAAAACCACCTCATGCCAGTGTAAAAACTGCGATATTTGAGAGTTTCTTTAAAATTGTTTCCATTAATCGTTTTTTAGTTAAGTGCATTAAGCAGATGAATGGAAACACAGCTATTGTTTGTATCGCTCCGCTGGTCAGTGTTCACCGAGTAAGATTTCAATCCTAGCAACAGCCTCACTGAAACAGTTACTGTTAGTCTTAGTCTTAGTGACCTCATCAGCAGACGTGGCAAACGATACATTTTTCATGAAAATGGCTTCTGACTTAAATTATTAAAGCTCGTCAGATGAAGATGAAATGAAAAGGAAGAAGGGAGGCCGATTTCACTGGACGCACCTTTAAAGGGAATGTACACACCATCGTGAGCTAGCTGGCCAGATAGCCGACAGGCTGTCAGTCAGTGCAGCTTCTTCAGGATCTGTTTCTGTTCACGGAGCAAAATTAAACAAATACACTTATTCAATATGAAGATCTGATTTATAAAACTGTTGTAGTTAAGCAATATGACGCTCATAATTGTGCCATTATATCGTCGTTATGATGTACTGAATATCAGCAATAATTATTTATTTAGCTCCGCCAACACACATGAAGAAGTCTTTATAGCATGTCGACTAGCTTGCTTTTGGTACACTTGGAATCTCTTCTTTCTGTTCATCTCCAGCTGAAAATCTTGGCATTTACCGTGTCCCCGGATGCCATCCCTATCCCTGCTGCAGTAAGCGTTTCGAACTAGGAAGTGGAAATTGTACACGGTGAACACAGACGAGCAGAGTGATGTACACAGTGAAACGTCTCAGTGCCGTTACATTTCATATCAGCGCTCGACCAATGGAATCAGCTGACCCGAACTAACTATAACTGTATAATGTTCAATAACTTGAATATCCAACATTCAAGATTCTGCACTATTTCTAGGTCCATATTTTAATGTGTGATAGTGACCATGTTAACTGCTTTGGATAAAAGGACAGATTTTCCTCAAGCCTAATCTCTTGTGTTGAAGCGTGACGTTTCGCTCGTTCAAGTTGTTGTCAATAATATAATTGTAAAAAAAAAAATTATTGTATTAAATTAGAAAATAAGGCAAAATAGAATCTCTAGTGCTCTCCGACATTTGGTCCCCACTGTATCATGTATAAACAGTCGTTCCTTCACCAGCCTTAGAAAAAAAACCTAAGCAAAAAATAAAAGATTTTTCTGGATGTTACAAAGCAACGATACTGGACACTTTGTCGTTAAATGATAAATAAACATCTCTCCACTATACAAGAACACAGACATTCATATAAATGCATGATACTCACAGAGGTGCTGTTATAGAAAATAAATCAACACCAGTGCTCTTCTAAATAATTACCGAAGCCTTGACTGAAATCGAATTGTGACCTTTCTATACACTGCCACGCATACTAAACATGAGAGTGTGTTTTTATCTTGACAGATAAACAGAAGCTCTCATGTGCAGTAAGAGGAGCTGAGCAGTAAGGCTAAATGGTGTTGGATTTCCACCAGGGGCTGATCATTTTGGCGTGCCCATTTCATTATGTGTAATAAAAGACCAAATGAGACCAAATGTAAACCACATCACTCTTTAAACTCAATTTTCCCATTAATCTAGCAGTAATGTATTGACTTTTCTTTCTGTCATTCTCACTTTCACGCAGAATCACAAATGAACAGTTTTTGGCATCATCATTCACACACACCCAGACTTCAGCATACAGTACACACACATGCACGCATACACAGTCATGACCAATGATCATGGCGTGTCTTGTCGGAGAGAGGGTTTTTTTTTTGTCCGTGAGGGTGCTAGAGATTTGCAGACGATCTGCCAAGAGATGTTTCATCAACTTAGAATTTTGCTGACCTCGCTCTCTCAGTGGTCGCTGCGAAATCTCTGATAAATTCTTCACGTCTCATCAGGAGACATGAGATTTAGAGAGGCTTGTCACGCTCAAGAAATCTGTGCCGTTCTGGGAAAAATGTATGTATGTAAAAATGCTTTAAAACATGAGCGAGTTATTGATTTTTATTTAAGGACACCAGGCACCATAACGAGCTAAAAATCTAGACAAAAGTCAAAATGAAATCAAGATTCATCCAGTGCAAGTGTGAAAGACCTACAGTGTTTAGTGATTTATTTATTTATTTTTTGTAAAAATAAAGATGATTACTGAGCCAGGGAGAAGAAAATACGTCATGATCTAAAGGTCCTGAGCTGCTGTGAGTCACCTGTCAATCATGTAATAGCTGATCAACATTCAGCGCTGTGTCAGGGATGTCGGCTAAAATCTGCACACATACGTCATAAGTCAGCTCAGATACGTCCAACATCGACACACTGCAACTTCACACTCAAATGACGTCTCACCACAGGATGGCATCTAGCCAATCAGAAGAGACAGCTGGTGAAAGAGTCAGTATAATATGCAAAGTAGAAAAAAATGATTCAGTAGTGATGGAATTTTAGCATTTTCCCAAAAGCATGACAGCCAGATGATTTGTCCATGTTCTGGACTTTGTTGTATCTTTTGTCTTGTTATAAAGTCATTTTAGCTACAGAACTCATGATAGATGGTTGTGAAGGCGCTGGAGGTATTTTTTGTATCTCAGACTTGCTCGAGATTGAGTCAGCTGGACTATCTGCTCGCCTACAGTGTGTATATTTCTTCCTGGTTTTGCTAATGTGCTAACGGTATCTAGTCCATGCCTAACTGAAGACCCGAAAACAAGTCTACTCGCAATCTGTCTGTCATTTCATGCTGCTTCTTCCATAGTAATAACACATGAAGAAGTCTCAATCACCGACATTGTTTGCATTCCAGCTCCCGGTGTGACCGTAGGCTAGCTGGTCCGGCTTCAGGAGCAGGATGTCAATATGGCTGCCCAGCTGCTTGTTCCTCCCGGACCTGACAGCTTCCAGCCCTTCCTTCCAGAATCACTCGCTGCCATCGAGCGGCGCATCACCGAGGAGGCGGCCCAACGGTCCAAAGGCGAGAGGCGCAGCGACGAAGATGATGAGAATGGGCCCAAGCCCAACAGTGACCTGGAGGCAGGGAAATCCCTGCCCTTCATCTACGGGGAAATCCCTTCTGAACTGGTGTCCGTACCCCTGGAGGACCTGGACCCCTACTACAGCAACCAGACAGTATGAGAGCGGGAAGGGAGGGTGGGAACACAAAAGAGAGAGTGATGGCCAGGGAAGGAGTTATGGAAGGACAAATGTAAGATGGGATGGGGTAAACGATGAGATGGGAACTGTAAGGGAAGCACAGAGGAAGAGATGATCAAAAAATTGGGGAAAAAAGACAAAGTTGGCAGCGATAGAAGGACAGCATGGAAGTGAAAGAGGAAAAGAACAGGGATGTGATGGCTAGGTGATGAGGAAGGAAAGGAAGCATGGGGATAGAAAGAAAAATGTAGGGGAAATAAGAGTAAGGAGGGAGAAAGGCTACAGGGAAGGGAGAGGAAGAAGGGGGAAAGGATGGTGAAGGAGTGAAAGGACAGAAGGTCCATGGTGAGAACAGAAAGATGAAGAGAGCAGGGAAAGGAAACGTAGAGCATTAGCAAGAATGACATATAGGGTTAAAAGGAGGGAAGGAAAGGAAATCGAGAAAGGGAAGCTAAGGAAGGAAAGAGAGGTTACCTAAGACGGAATGAAAGGATCAAGCACCTGAGTGAAACAGAGGAAGGATGAAGGAGTGATGAGTAAAAGGGTAGAGGGAGGAAATATGGAAGGAAAGTAAAGGAGAGAGCGAGGGAGGGAGGGACGGAGCAGAAAAAGAGGGAGGTGGATTTATGGGGGAAATGTTTTCATGATGAACTGATTCACCAGAATGTAAAACATTCTAGAAAAATGCGTAATTTGACAAGCCTGCAAGTTTAGATATTTGAATAAGTTTGACCTGAATTCAGCTTTTTGAAATCCAGGGGGAAAAAAAATCAAGCAGTAGAAAACTGTTAAGTTTTAAAGCATCTTGGTATATAAATTTGAAAAAGGGACACTTGAGTGTTCTTTAGGTAGTTAAAGGTTAACGGCTTTATAGGATTTTTTAATTGGAATAGGGAAAATCTCCGCTGTATGGTTCTACAGTACAATTTCTTTGGGTTTTCCAAAGGGGCAAATAAGAAACACATACAGGGGGCAATAAACACAAATCTTTAGAAAATCTTTTTTTGCTCCCATTTTTGAGATTCAAGCAATATATTAACCTTTGACCTTGGAGATGTGGAGGTGCTTTGATTACACATAATTATAAGGCGCTTCTACTGCCTGAAAACGTCTTCATCCTGATATATTCAAATATCTAAGAATTCGGGTTCTGTTGCAATGACTTTAACTCAATACTTTAGGTGTGTGTTTTTAAAAAAAAATTATATCTGCGCAAGAACTCTGAACAGGAGCATGGTTTTATTCACATTTTTCCTGAATTGCCTTGTTTTCCCAGACCTTTATAGTATTGAATCGTGGGAAGGCGATATTCCGTTTCAATGCCACGCCTGCCCTCTACATCCTGAGTCCGTTCAACCCTCTAAGGAGGATTTCCATTAAAGTGCTGGTGCATTCATATCCTTCAATAGCAGAGTAGAATGCATGATAGGAGCTGTGTGTGTTGGGGTATAAAAACCGTGAATGTAATATACAATCCTTGACAACTGTCCACGATATTCAGTTTTGTGATCATGTGCACCATTCTGACCAACTGCGCCTTCATGACGCTTAGCAGCCCGCCAGACTGGGCCAAGAACGTGGAGTAAGTCTGCGGTGTTTCTTTCTGTTTGAACGGAAGTCATTAAAGGTGCAGTTTGTAATGTTTAAAAGTGTTTCTAGACCTGTAATAATCTCAAAAGATACTTTGTAAAATGCATGATTTGCAATATTAGCATGTAGTGTATGTATTTATCTAGTTTTTTCATTTCAGATTTCTGTCATGTTTTTCTGGTCGTAAAATAAACTCCACCCCCAGATGGAACAGGGGGTGGAGCTTCGACTGTTCAGACATATATAGTTTTATAAAAAAAAGGGTTGGGATCATTTGAAGGGAAAGAGGAAGAGTTTTACATGTTTTCTTTGCAATTGCAATGTGTTTTCTCCAGAGAGAGAACTTCTTAAAAAAAAAATCAGAAATTGCCCCTTTAAATTCAGCGTGCACGTCAATGGATGTTAAAAATGGCTTTAAAATGTTTGTTTGATTGTCTATGTATGTGAATAAGAAAATTTTGGTCTTGCAGGTACACGTTCACCGGGATTTACACCTTTGAGTCTCTGATTAAGATCCTGGCCCGTGGCTTCTGTGTGGGAAAATTCACTTTCCTGCGAGACCCCTGGAACTGGCTGGACTTCAGCGTCATCGTCATGGCGTGCGTGTCATTGAATTGAATGTGTCTTACTGTTACACATAGGCTAGTCATTCGCGTGCTTAATACTGCCATTACTTTGACCAAAAATCATTTGATCTTAAATGTCGATCAGCCACGAGGTGTTGGGTGTGAGAAGTTTGCTTCTTACATTTGCGCTTGAGTCTAATGTAGCTAACATGATTAGCATTGGGCTAACTTGCCTTAAACCATGGAGAGTTATTTAATATCAAATAGGTTTCTGACACTGTTCAACACACTGTTGACCGTAAAAATTGACAAAGGGACACTACGGCGTTTGTATCAAATTATTAAAATGATCACACTGATGAATTGTCGCTTTTGCTAATAGGTGTAGCTTAGCATTAGCTTGTTCACATAGGAAATAAATTAGATTAGTCTCAAATAGAACTGTTTAATTTTTTTCCGGCCCTGTATGACACACTTTTATCTATAAAAATGGACAAACGTATGTTGCAGAGCTAAAACGGTCAAAGCAGCCATCTTGAATTTCTTTTCCATATTAAGTCATTCCTCATAGCCATTTAAGAATGGAAAATATTATCAAAATAATTGTTGTTAGAAAGCGACACAGCCATGACAACAAACAAAAACTACCAGACTAGATTATCTGTCGCTAATAATTATAACTTAGTGCATGCTTGTTCAAATTTAACTGCTAAATTCACTTGAAGGTACAGCTTCCTCAGAATTACCCCAGAGTGCTTTCTTTATTTATGCAGGCTTCAATTAAACGGCTACACTGATCCAAAATCTATAACTTTTGGTGGTCAAACACACAAAAATGATGAAAAGATGAACTGTTAGCCATTACAATAAATAAAAACGAATAAACTGACAGCTTTTAGCTGTTGCTAATAGTTGTAGCTTAGCATCAGCTTGTTCATATAGGAAATAAATGAGTTCTTAGTTCATTTTTCATTCTGGTTTCAACATTTTTGTCATGACAGTTTAAAAAAAAAAAAAATGGAACGGCCATGTTGCACCATCCAGTTTGTTAGCTTGTTAGCTTTGTTAGCTTTAGGACACCAAACATCTTGGCAGATCGACTACATTTAAGAAAACTGTGTGACATTTTAACTCCTCCTTTCAAGAGTTTTAAGAAAATCTGTGTATACCTGTTGCTATAGTGATGTCATGTGCGACCATGAGTGTGTGTGAGGGATGCATGGTGTATGTGTGTGTGAGCTTTGTGGTAACTCTCTATTTGATCCTACAGGTATGTAACTGAGTTTGTAAACCTAGGCAATGTCTCAGCTCTGCGCACTTTCAGAGTGCTCAGAGCATTGAAAACAATCTCAGTTATCCCAGGTAAGAGATATGTGTGGGTGCGCACGTGTGTGTGCGTGTGTAGGCGTGCGCATGCCTCCTTTTTGCGTGTGCGTGTGTATGAATGCACATGCACAAGGTGTCAGTCAGGTGTGTGTCCACGTGCAACGTTTTCCCTCTTTTGCTGCCTTGTCCCGTCCTAACGTGCGTGTGTTTGTATGTGTGCGTGTGTGCGCGCGTGTGTGTGTGTGTGTGTTTGTGTGATCCTCCCTCCCTCTCCTGTCCCTCCCCTCCTTACAGATATGTAACTGAATTTGTGGATCTGGGCAATGTCTCTGCACTGAGAACCTTCAGGGTTCTGCGAGCACTCAAAACTATTTCAGTGATCCCAGGTGAGCGCTAGTTCCCAGCTCCCAGCTCCCAGCTCACGGCCAGAGGCTGCCTCTGTGTCCATCCCAACTCTCGCTCACGCCATCCCCCTCCTCTGCTGGCCTCTCTCACTCATTCTGTCGCTCCTAGCGGCTTGAGAAAAGCAGGAATCCATTTACACGGAAACAAAACCAAAAAAAAAAAAGAGACAAAAGGATTCCAGGCTTTTGTAGAAAACATTCTGTAGTGTTCCTTCCTCCTTCTGTTAGACGCGGCTCTGTTATTTCCCACAGATCTCCACGTCTTGGGGAATAGACAGGCCTTTTTAATTTGTGTTATTGTTTTGCATGAGACATTGCTAAAGGCTACAGTGTGACGTTTGGAGGACGTCTCTTCTCTTCTCTTCTCTTTTCTTCTCTTCTCTCGTTTACGTTTCCTGTTGGAGTTTTGTGTGCATGCGCTCCGTCGTCGGTCTGTTTGATTTTGTGTTGTGTGAGTGTGAAGCATGGCAGCCCTTTGCCATGACACACACACACACACACGCATACACGTTTCCACTTGTACTATGCACTGCTGTACACACACACTGCATGTTTTAATGTTTTTAACAAGCAATCTCTTAAAGCATGTGCCAATCTAAAATGCACTACTAATGCAGTAACATGCTGTCATCGCTGGCCAGCATTAAACCTGCTCGGCTAAAGACGTACTTTAATGACTCCATGACTACTGCCACAACTCCAGTCATGAAGTGCCGAGTCAGAGGAATGTGGTCAGACTCAGGAATATGCATGCTTACATACCTGTATAACGTTCATCGGCTTCATAAACATGACAAATCATGTTGCTAAAATGTAGCTACTACATAGATCAATAAACCCTAATCATAAAGTCTTAAATAGGATAATGACTGAACTAACTGGCCCATTTAAAAGGATTTATTTTTAGATGTGACTCAATATAAATCTGTTGGGATCTAGCAAAAGAAATGAAAGGAATACTCCAGTGTTGTTTAACCACACCTCAAGCCACTATATCTGTAACGTATAAGCAATTACCCAGGACAAGAATTTCAATTTTCACATTTCTGTGTACTGAGAAGAAAACGGAGAACCTGTTTAATCAAAACACACTTCTAATGGAAGGGCAGCTGCTGAATATTTAATATACGTGACTGTATATTTCATATTCAAAGGTACAATCTATCTGTTTAATTCCTCTTGATGAATGAGAAAAAGAAATCATACCAGAAGTGTTTTATGTAGTTTTACCAGATTACACAAACTGAAGTTAAACAGTAAAAAGAAATGAATGAATTAGGTACAGGTCATGCTTTTCTTTTTTCTAAAAAAAGAAGTGTCCCAACTCGCGTATTACTATGAAATTTGGGGCTTAATTTACTTTAATACTTTTGATTAAATTATTCGTGGATGCCAGACTAGGTTTGCATAATTGTTTACCAACGACTGCCCTTAGACTTCTATTATGAGTGAATTTTGTGTAAACAGTTTGTTCCTTTCTCGGTATAGAGATCATAAATCAGACCTACGCAACATATGCTGTGGATAGACGTAAAGGGAAAAAAAACAGGAGTATTCTTTTAATACGTGTGTGTGAAGGTTTCTGTGTGGGTGTGAGTGCCTGATACACATCGTGTGTCCCTGCAGGCCTGAAGACCATCGTGGGAGCTCTGATCCAGTCAGTAAAGAAGCTGTCGGACGTCATGATCCTGACCGTCTTCTGTTTGAGCGTGTTTGCGCTAATCGGCCTGCAGCTGTTCATGGGAAACCTGCGGCAGAAGTGTGTGAGGGTACTGCAGTGGAACAACACGGAGAATTCCACTGAGAACAACTTGACCACAGCGCTTAACATCAGCACAGGCATCGAGCTCCTCAACACCACCAACGCTTTCAACTGGACCGAGTACATCAACAACAAGGGTGCGTGGACTTTAGGGTTGGAATACAATGCAGACAGCGTGGTCTAAACCTATACAGATGCAGACATGAATAGGAGAAGCACCATTGTTTGAGACCGTTGAGACTAGAGACGCAACAAGAAAGTCGTGCGAGTGGGAGGTTTTTCGGTTCTGTAAAAAGTGTGAATAGGTTGTCAGATATTAAGCTTGTGAGACAACCAAAGACCACGTTCATCACATACAGCGTTTATTCATTCATCCTTAGTAATTGCCTGGTCAGGATTGTGGTGGTTTAAATTAGGCAAATAGGTGGTTTATATTTTGGGAACAGAACCAATTAAATTCGCCGGAAAATATCTTGGACAGGAAGAAACAAAAATAACAACTGTGTTGTTATTGGAAATAAAAATTGGTCTGTAGCCGAGACCAGTTGTACACTGAGGTTGAGGAACTATCAGAGCCAGAATTCACACACCATGCTGACCCTGCTGACATTTCTACCTCTGTGGGGTTTTTCAGTCCAAGTTAGGCCACGCCCACTCCGTGTTTAAATCCGAATACAGATACAGAACTAAATAAATACAGATACAGACATCGTGTTACACAGTGTCATGCCCATTAGGATGTTGTGTGTGTGTGTGTGTGTGTGTGTGTGTACTATATATATTCTCTGTATACATATCTATTTTTACATATGTGACACTAGCACTACTATATGTGCGAGTTAGATGTTAGATGTGTGATGACATAAGAGGGCCTTCGGGTGATGTTGAGTCCACCAGTGGTCCAAATCATATGAGTCAATGTGTGCTTGTGAGTGTGGGTGTGTGTGTGTGTGTGTCTGTGAGAGAGAGAGTCCTATGTGCCCCAGGGACAGAGCTCATAACCCATATGGTTCAAAGGTCAAACTTAGTTTAGACACAGACACTTTGGCTGTAAGCTAGAGCTTGCAGTCCAAAAGCAATTTGTGTGTTTGTGTGAGAGAGAGAGAGAGAGCGAGAGCGAGAGAGAAAGAGCGTGTGTGTGAGTGTATCGTCATTAATTTTCTGTTGTCCTCTTTTTCCAACAGATAATTATTATTATCTTCCCAACCGCAGAGATGCCTTGCTGTGTGGGAATGGCAGTGATGCAGGGTAAAAAAAAATTAACATTTAAAATATTTAATATAACAACTGAGTACAAAAGTTTGTACCCCCCCTCCCCCTCCCCCCTCCCCCCCGCCAGGTTTCTAGATATAATAATTTTAAACTGTACCTCTTTTTAATTGCAGGTGTGTTTTCAATTAAAAGCTTTTTTTTTCACCACGCCGTAGCTTTGGAAGAACAAATAAACGCTGAATTAAATTGAAGTTAGCTTTAGTCAACTTGCGCCAAATCACTGACCGTACCTTTATGTGTTTAATGCTCCTTCAGTTTATTAAGTAGTGCTTGTAAATGTGCGATGAGTGTATGTGTGTGTGTTCTCTGCAGGCAGTGTCCTGAAGGATTTGTGTGTATTAAGGGGGGGCGTAACCCCGATTACGGCTACACAAGCTTCGACACATTCAGCTGGGCCTTCCTCTCTCTCTTCCGTCTCATGACACAGGATTTCTGGGAGAATCTCTATCAGCAGGTGAACACTCTTTTCTCTTTCTGGGAAAATACCATTGCGGTTAGTGAAACATTTATTCTGTTGGAAACTGATGCGAGGAGAACCAATCAGGTTGGAGGATTCAAGATTCTGTAGCTCGTGGCCAGAAAGGTGATATCAAAAGATACTAGATATTAATAATGATAATAAATTATTTTTGGGGTGTCTTTTGGGGGGAGACTATCCTTACACACAGCATATGTGTGTGTATTGTGTGTCACAGACCCTGCGTGCTGCTGGAAAGCCGTACATGGTGTTCTTTGTGCTGGTGATCTTCCTGGGATCGTTCTACCTGGTGAATTTGATCCTGGCTGTGGTGGCCATGGCGTACGATGAGCAGAACCAGGCCACCATCGAGGAGGCGCAGCAGAAAGAGGAGGAGTTTCAAGCCATGCTGGAGCAGCTGAAGAGACAGCAGGAGGAGGCACAGGTAAAGACACACACACACACATGCACACACACACACACACACACACACACACACACACACACACAGAAAGTCAAATGGCCACACCTATAATCAGAGATATTAAACCCCCCCACACACACACACACAAATAGTGCCAGTGTTTCTCAGTTTTGTGAGTGCGCATACATGTGACTATGATCAAACACAACTGCACAAATACACAGATAGAATTCGCCACTGTGTCTCTAACACACACACACACACGCTCACACACACACGGCCACACCCACAATCCATATACATATGCATATACACAAACAGCACAGGTGTTTTTCTCTCTCTTTTGCCCACACACACACACACACACACACACACACACACACACACACACACACACACACACACACACACACGTTTAGTCTATTTATAGATCCGCACTGTTCGAATCTTGTTTTTTTCCTCATCCTCATGCATGTTCATTATTTCATCTTTCATTCCTCCTCTTTCTCTGTCGAGTTTCTCTGGTGTGGCTAACGTTCCCCTGTTACCATGGAAACCGCAGCAGATAACCCATACAGGGTAACAGAGAGCGAGAGAGAGAGAGAGAAACGTGAAGGACGGTAAAATGGAGGCTGTGTGTGTGTGTGTGTGTGTGTGTGTGTGGAGTGGTTTATAAAGATGGCATTGATGATGATGGCCATCTGATAAGTCTGTATGTCAGTGATCAGATTTATCTACAAATGCATGACGGGTCATTTTTCTTCGAATTTTTCTTGCAGCTTTAATCTGAAACGAGATGCTGTAGTGTGCGGTTTGCGCGGACGTTTAATCTGCTGAAATCAGACAGAGATCGGATTATAAGTGTCCGTGAATTTAACTACGAAAATAACCCTGTTAAAAGTAGCAGCATGATAGGGCGGGGAAATATAACCTTGTAATACTGATATCTTGATGAAACACTTGTCACAATACACTTTCCTTACTAATCTTTAAAATTGTAAAAATAGATTTTTATTCTACTTTGAGTGTTAAATATTTCTTTTTTTTTCAGAAATATTTTTAACTGTACAAAAATATGTAATGATATATTTAATAATATATAATATATATTATTGTACTATAATTTTTTATATTGTAGATTTTTAAATATATAAAAATAAATTCATCTGACAGGCTTTTGTTATGCAACATGAATGTACTGCTGGAAAATTGCTAACACACACACACACACACACACACACACATATCATGCATTATGCATCATAGAAATGTCTTGTTATATTTTTTCCATATTGCCTATCCCCATAAGCCATAATATGAAACAGGTACACAGTCGTAGAGCCATTTTACGCCACATAGTATAATGAAAATATCAAAAAAATTTACTTAAGTATGCCTTGTGCTAAATTAAAATACTGAGCTATTGATTGAGATAACTAAGCACTTTTCTCAAAAAAATCTTTATAAAAAACACCAACTTTCTGACATAAGCACGGATCGAATTTGGAGATTTTTGTGTATTTTTGAGCAATATGTTTTTATTCTAATAAATGAACCAGCTAATTTAAATTCTCTGATCAAATAAGGAATAAAACCATGTCGTGGAAATGTTCTGTTGAGTGAGTTCCTGTTCTCATTTATGTTACAACATCTGTAAACAGCTGCTCTCTCCCAAACTGAGCTTTTTCCTCTCGACTGAAGTCTATAAGATAAAAACAAACACCTTGTCATGTTACAGAGAAACTACAAGGACCTGAAGTTACGGCTTGTGACTATTATGAAGACTCTTTCCATAAATTAACATCTAGTTAATTTATACCTATTTTTTTGCCTCACAGATGAATCTATTATCAGAGCTGCAGTTAAAGCAAATTAATCAATACCTTTTGACCAATCAGAGTCGAGAATTCAACCATATGATCTTTTATAAAAATGATCTAACCTGTGATTAGTCTCTTCTGTGATGTGTGTTTATCATACTGTACATTTTCAGTTTGTCTCAGCTTATTACATTCCATCCTCTCCTCTCCTCTCCTCTCCTCTCCTCCATCTCTCCCTCCTCTTTCCATCTCTCACTCCTTTCATTCCATCCTCTCCTCCTTCTCACCCTCCCTCCCTCTTACAGAAAGGTATTTACATTAAGTTCATGTCACTCTGGTTGCCTGAGCGAGGGCGATGATGTCACTCGTAATCAAACCATGACTCATGAGTTCGAGAGCATCGTGCTATAAATGCATCGGCAGCTTTAAAAGAATTGTGTAATCAAAAGGCCTCATAAATCACTTCTTTTTCACACTGTTTGCCGTTCCTCTGTCTGTCTCTCCTGCTGATTTATTTATTTTTTTTGTTCCTATCTGCTCCCACTCTGCCAGCCTAAACTAAGTCTATACTCGGTTGTCCCTGACAACAATGCCTGTGCTGTGATTGGCCAGCAGGTTGCCGCGGCAGCAGCGACAGAGAGCGGGGAGTGTAGCGGCAGGGGTGGCCTGTCTGAGGAAAGCTCCTCTGGGGGCTCCAGACTCTCTTCGAAAAGCGCCAAGGAGCGACGCAACAGACGCAAGAAGAGGAAACAGAGGGAGGAGGAGGAGGAGAAAGCCGACCAGGAGAAGTTCCACAAGTCCGAGTCAGAAGACAGTATCCGCCGCTCGGGCTTTCGCTTCTCCATAGATGCCAACAGGCTGTCCTATGAGAAGAAGTGCTCCACCCCGAATCAGGTGACATCTTGTTCTCTCACAGTGGGATCATGGGCCTAAAGGTGCTGACTCAGCAGATTGTAATATATATTCATCCCTAATACAATGAGATAAACAGAAAAAAATCTACAAAACCAAAACTTTTTAATAACATCCGTCTATGTGTTTATGGTGGTACATCGTTCTCTCTTGGGCGGCACGGTGGTGCGGTGGTTAGCACTGTCGCCTCAGAAGGTCCTGGGTTCGATCCCCGGGTCAACCAGGGTGCCTTTCTGTGTGGAGTTTGCATGTTCTCCCCTTACATGCGTGGGTTTCCTCCGGGTTCTCCGGTTTCCTCCCACTGTCCAAAGACATGCAGATTAGGTCGACTGGCTACTCTAAATTGCCCCATAGGTGTGAATGCGAGCATGTGTGGCTGTTTGTCTGTGTCGGCCCTGTGGTGGACTGGCGACCTGCCCAGGGT
>JAQMYM010000036.1:27928288-27978130 GCA_030014255.1 Parauchenoglanis ngamensis | reverse complement strand
CGCCCTCCCTCTCTCTATATATATATATATTTCTGTCTCTCTCTCTCTGTCTGTCTGTCTCTCTCTCTTTCTGTATATATATATATATTTCTGTCTCTCTCTCTCTGTCTGTCTGTCTCTCTCTCTCTCTCTCTCTCTCTCTCCATCTTTCTACCTCTCTCTCGCTCAGTCTCTCTCTCCCTCTCTCTGTCTCTCTCTCTGTCTTTCTTTCTGCCTCCCTCTCTCTCTGTCTCTCTCTCTGTCTTTCTTTCTGCCTCTCTCTCTCTCTGTCTGATGCAGTCAGTGTTTCAATGCATATTGAATCATAAACAGACATCTGAAAATGATTATTCGAAGTCATTAAACAAAATGGCAGTAGACAAAATGAAATTGATGCTAGCTAACAATAGCCAAATCAGCTACTGACTAATTTCAGAGAGGAAAATTGTAAACAGAAGCTTGAAGGAGAAACACTAGACAGACATATGGCATGGTAATGTTGTGAATGAATTCAGAATCTAAAGCATCTTAAAGAAACTGTGCAATTATCACAGGTCTGGAAACATTTCTAAAGATTACATATTGCACATTTAATATAATCTTTAATTCAGGATTGATCACTTATTACTTATTATTGACTAAACATCGTTGCAGGTGCTGAGTGAGAGATTGCATTACCCACCTCATCCTCTCCTTCTTTCTCTGTATGAATTGTTACACCTGTTTCCTGCCAGGCTTTGTAACCTCTGACCTCAGCATAGTCGAGAATGCCTGGCCCATGGGTCTAACACGCTGTAACACGACTCTCCATGGCACACACTCCCTCCACCCTTGTTGTGTTTGTGTTTGCTTTTGTATTTTTGTGCGTGTGCTTGTGGGTGCTGGCACATGGTGTCATCGTGGCTTTTCCTGCTGTTTTGTATGGCCTTATCCAGCTGAGTGGTTGTCGTGGTAACGCCACAGGGGAGGATATTTGATTTGCAAATGTTATAGGAACACAAAAATAACGAGGAGAGATGAAGGGAAACAAGCTTGGAGATATTATTGGGGTAAAGTTTCCTATTACAGCATGACCCTAAGTGTTTGATTTGTAAAATTCAGCAGAACGTCCTTATAGTGCTGCTTGGTCAGTGGTTTTGTTCTTCACTCAAGGACACTGACGTTGACTCAGTCCTTTAATCTACTGCAGCGTTCCACTGAACCAGGACATATTAAATATTAAACTGTTGATATGCTGTTAATGCTAAAAGGAATGCACACACACACACACACACACACACACACACACACACAGTACAAAGGATCTTTTACACACATAGGTAAACTTTCTGGTGGATGTAAATGAGCAAGGTCAGCACATTATTCTCGTGTGTAACCACTCCTCTTCCTCCTCTTCTTTCTCCTCCTCCGTGTTCCCTCTCTCCCTAGGAAGTAAAGAGCTCGTCCTCGTCAACTCGCAAGGTTACAGATCAAAGGAGTAAGGGCGCGTCGGAGAACCAGGTGTCCAATCAGAGTGAAGAGATGAGTGACTGTGAGTATCACTCTGGACTTCTAGTTTTACTTAGATGCTGATGGTGAGGGTGATCACAGGAACTATGCAGGTTATACACCACTGCAGGGGTTTTTATGTGTTTTCCAAGTGTGTGTGTGTGTGTGTGTGTGTGTGTGTGTGTGTGTGTGTGTGTGTGTGTGTGTGTGTGTGTGTGCTGTTTTCAAGGTGACATGATTGAGGACCCATCTGTATTTTTGTATGACATGTTGACAAGTGTGATGACATGCCAGGCTTTATGTGTGTGTGTATGTGTGTGTGTGTGTATGTGTGTGTGTGTGTGTGTATTATCCCATTATCATAGTGATTTGCTCTGGTACATTACTATTTCTTTTTCACTTAATTATTCTGTTATTTAATCACAAATTCAATCTTTACATATATTTCTTCATTGTTTTAGTGAGTGTGTGTGTGTGTATGTGTGTGTGTGTGTGTGTGTGTGTGTGTGTGTGTGTGTGTGTGCATGTTTTAGTACATATTTAAGCATGAATGCATCAGAGTAGCATGTTTGTAATTCGGCAGCTTTGAATGATTTAGAAGGGTAGATTGTTGTGTGAGGTGACGTGTTGTGTGTTAAATTTAAGTGGGTCTGTGCCACTGAGTCTTTCTCATCTGCCCATCAACTCTGCTTTTAAATAGATAAATGTGTTTAAAGTGTTTCACACACACACACACACACACACACACACACAAATCATATGTTTAACAGTAAATCGAATCAAATCAGATGCTGAAGCTTGAAAACTGTGGTGTTAAAGATTTAACCTTGGCACAAGTTTAAAATAATAAAGCCAAAACCAAAATGTTGTAATCATTAATTATTCACAAGCAGGTTATATGATTTATGTGAAAAAATGCAATATTTACAAAATGTAACTAATATGAACAAAAGAATAAGTGGAGTTAGTAATGAAAACGCTCATATATAACAAAGTGAAAAAAGAACAAATAAGCCTAAATGTGCCTTTAATTCAAACTTGAGTGCAAAAGTTTGCACCCCCATGGTATATTGGTGAGAAAATTGGAAATTTCAAAAATAAATAGAAATGAAACTAAATGAATAACAGTTCTAGGAAGTTTAAAATGACATTTTAGACAACAATCTAAACGTGTATTTCTTTTCAAACTGGAATACGTATGTGATGTTCAGAAAGTATTTACAGAGTATTAATATTTCTTTACACAGTTCAGCCTTTTTTGTTACGTGTAATGTTGAAGGAACATCTGTGAAACCTAAATCACTGAATGTCTTGTTGCTATAAATGATTTTTTCTATTTATATATCTTTATCTTCATATCAGAATTTTTCCCTCAAATTATTCAAGCCACTAGGGGGAGCTGCTCCTGTCCTGAAATTTTAAAAAAGGGGATTTATTTTAGCTGAGATAGAGAGAAAGGTCATTTCTTCTATAATTAAAGTTTGAGTAGCCTCAGGCTTCTCTGTGTTCATGGACTGACTCGGAGCACTAATGCTCATGATGGACTGCGAGAGTGGGTTAGACTGCTGAGTAAAGCACTGAGCCGCGGAGAACCCGTGCTTCTTCTACATCCTGTATTTATCGATTGTGTCTTGTGGGTTTATCTTCTCAGTTGATCATGCCATGTGTCAGAACTCATAATGGACTTAATGGCCAAGTTTACTCTCATGACATCATTTTTTTACTGACTCGTTCTTGCTCATACAGCTTGAGGTTAGTGATCTAACTAGCAAGCTAAGCAGCTAATCAGTCAGCTAACATTAGCAGGAAGCTCTTATACATAAATTTGATCATTTTATGAATGTGATTGTATTTAATAATTTGTCATTTATGCATGAATGCTCTTGTGGAATAAAACAAGACAGGGCGTGCCATTGTGGAAAAACAATTAACATGGAGTTGTTGACTTTTGCTACTACACCTAACGTTGATTATTTTCTATTTTATTATTTGTCCAGTATAATCTTCCTTGTAAATAATCAGCCACATTATCATTTTACTTTGTGCAGTTTGTACAAGCAAGACTTAGTAGTCGCTGTAGTTTTTATGTGCTTCTAAGAAAATACCAAATGAGTAAAACCAAACCATTTAAATATGGGTCTTATATACTGTATATACAGTACCAGTCAACAGTTTGGACACACCTTCTAATTTAATGGTTTTCTTTGGTTTTCTTACTAAAAATACACTTTATGTTTTAAAGTAATGATGGACTGTCATTTCTCTTTACCTAATTGAGCGATTTGTGACATGATATGGATTACTACAGTGTCAAATAGAGCTGTTTACTCTATACCAACACTACCTCGACACAACACAGCTGATGATCTCGAACACATTAAGGCAAGAAATTCCACTCATAAACTTTGACAAGGCTCAGCTGTTAACTGAAAAGCGTTCCAGGTGACGAGCTCATGAAGCTGGTTAAGATAATGACAATAGTGTGGAAAGCGTCATCAAGGCAAATGCTGAAGAATCTAAAATATGAGACAGATTTTGTTTTATTAACACTTTTTTGTTTACCACATAATTCCCTATATATGCTATTTCATAGTTTTGATGTCTTCAGTATTGTTCTACAGTGTAGAAAATAGTCCAAATTAAAGAATGAGTGCGTGTGTCCAAAGTTTTGAACGGTATTGTATATATAGTTTGTTGGGGTTTTTTTTATTTTGTATTTTTATAAGTAGAAAGGACTGAGAAAATGTAATTTGTTAAAGCTCCATCCTGACTTATAACATTTACACAAAGAAAAATTATTATTATTATTATTATTATTACTATTATTATTGTAAATCTTTAATAATCATCCTCATTTCCTGACACTCATTAACAGGAACTCTGAGCGGGATTCTCTCTGCATTTGTCAGTCTTACTTAAGGTGAGCGTGACGGAACCTGATGTCTCAGACCGTGTGTATGAGTGTGTGTGAGTGTGTGTGAATGTGTGTGAAGTGTGTGTGTGTGAGGTATGACTGACTGACACTGTCTCTCTCTATGACTTTAGGTTAAGGGCATGTCTGGTAGCTGAGCTAAAAAAGGGCCACCACGCATCCGATGCTGGTCATCTTTATTTAAAGTTAAGGGTGAGAGAGGAGGGAGGGGGCAGGGGGCAAGGGGCAGGGGGCAGGGGGAGGGGGGTGAGGGAAGGGGTGAGGGGGTGTCTAAAATAAAACCAGCTGTCTCGGTCTTCGGCCACTCTGAAGTGAACGGGACAGGAAATCAGGAGCTGGTCTCCAAGCACTAATATACACTTATACACAGTGAAAACTAGGCAAGGCTTTGAGAGTTAGCCAGAATCTCCAGGAGGGATCTGTATCATCCAGGTGACTGTCAGTGATCGAGCTACATAAGGTGAGTGGCGTTTTACTGAGACGGGACAGAGCATGTAAAGCACGTGGCATCAAGTGTGTAGAACTGGATATACTTAAAAATACACTTACAGTTTGCTGTATTACTTTTCTAGCATTTAATCATGTCTTATTTGGTTATTTATCCTACAATGCTAAAATAATCATGAAGTAATTGTGATCATTTTCATGATCTTCCGTTCAAATCATATTTAACCTAGTCATTTTATTTTTAGCACTTAACACCAAGTCTGGTCATTGCTGTTCAATTAAATACTACATTTAATGAGTGCCGATTGTCTACACATGTTACGCTCTCACTGAAAATGAATATTAATGAGCCGGATTTGCATGAGCACCAAGTAATTAAAGATTACACAGTATTTAAAAAGGGAACAAAAGGGTTGCAGTTGTTTCTGTGACTGAATCAGTCAGTTAACTTTAATCTAGTGACAGTTTTATTTCAATTTCCTGTTAATAACGTCACAAGAAAAGGTACAAACGCCCCTAATCCTAACTGGAACCTTCATCAGTCGTTTTTTTTTTTTTATTTCTTATCATGCTGACTTTTTTTAATATTTGAATGTTTTGATTTAATATTTAAATGTTTTAGTTAAATCTTAAATGTTTTACTTAACTTTGGGGCATGAGTGTGAAAGGAAATGTGATCCAAGGAAATTCTTGACTATGTAGCTGTAAAGGAGAGAACTTATAAAAGTTTCATTTGGATGTCTTAAAACAGAGCCCGTCTCAAATGGCCTGTCTGACTGAGACCTCTGTAAGTGCGCTCAGAATAGAGACAAATACTAGAAATATCTGAGAGCGAGAGCGAGAGAGAGAGAGAGAGAGAAACTTAACAAATAAAACATATTTGCAAACATTTTTATTCTTTTTATGAATGGGATACTTATAATAGGTATTATAATAGTAATAAAAATAATGATAGTAGATTAGTGTGGCTTTTTGGATGTTCCTCTTCCTGGAAGTTCTTCCTCTCTGTCTTTTTCTGAAACATGACGCAGCACACGATTTAGATTTTTACTCCACAGCACTGTACTGTACACTGTCTTAGCTTGAGTTCCTCACTTCCCCTATTGCTCAGGTTTTCATGGCATGTGACGATTCACGTGTGTGATCTCTCTGTCTCTGCATCCCTCCATCCCTCTGTTTAAAGAGTGTTGTGTGTCCTCTACATTTCAGGTGTAGAGTTTCTGACCAGCTGCCACTAAAACCGGGTCTATTCGAGACTACATTTCTCTCTTTCTCTCTCTGTCTCTCTCTCTGCCTGGATAGCTTTACCCTGACATGCTCTAAATAGAAGCCCTGTTAAAATTAACAGCCTGGGGAACATATCTTTGTCACATGATGTGCTCACAGTGCTTAACTGATGCAATGGCGAGCAGCCTAAATCTGTAATCACTTAGCCTTCACTTTTTCAAAAATGCATTTTCAGATGTTGATGACATCTGGTTATTGTTATTACAAAATACATACCACTGTTGTTCAGTGTATTAGAGCCATTTGTGTTTGTAATTACTGTCAGGATTTTCAGGAACATTAGAAAAACATTGTGGGTAATAGTGTGTTGTGGAAAGATTTCTACTTAAAATTAAAATCCTCAATATATCTGGTGTGACTGGTGGATCTGACTCACATTTTCAGCTTACAACAGCATTCCCCCAAACCACAGAGAGAGAGAGAGAGAGAGAGAGAGAGAGAGAGAGAGAGAGAGAGAGACAGACAGAGAGCGAGAGCGAGAGAGAGAGAGAGAGACAGAGAGCGAGAGCGAGAGAGAGAGAGAGAGAGAGAGAGTACAAGATTAAGAGAAATAGGAAGAGACAAAGAACAAGAGAGAAACTTTGAAAGAGGGAGACAGACACAGAAGAAAATGAAAGACAGAGGGAGATAAGAGAGAGAAAGTCAGAGAGATAGAGAGAAAAACAGAGAGTAAGACAGAGTGGCAGAGACAGAGAGAGACACAGATGGAGAGAGAGAAAGTGCAAGAAAGAGAGAAACAGAAAGGCCAACAAAGAGAGTCACACTAAGAGAAAGAGAGATACAGAGAGTAGGAGAGATGAAAAGAGAGAAAGACAGGAACTGAGAGAGAGAGAGAGAGAGAGAGAGAGAGAGAGAGAGAGGAGACAACATGTGTTAGAGATGGAGAGAAACAGAGACTGAGTCTTTATAGAATTATAATAATATATATAAAATTATATTACCAGAGAGAGAGGGAGAATGAGAGAGCGAGAGAGACAGAAATACACAGAGTGAGAACAAATGAGAGAAAGAAAGGGAAAGAGGCAAACAGAAAGAGCGAGAGAGTGTCACAGGAAGAGAGATATACAGAGAAAGAGAGAAAGGGATAGAAAAAGAATGATCAAGAAAGACAGAGAAACAGAAAGGGACACACACACACACACACACACACACACACACACAGATACAGATACAGAGAGAGAGAGACAGAGAGAGAGGAACACCACACACGATGTAACAAAACGAGAGGATTTGTATGTCCAGGGTGAGAGCGAGTCATTTCTTTTGAAATACAAGTGAAAATGCATCTCATGCATCTGAGTGCTGACTCGGTGGGTAAGACGTTGGACATCTGATTAACCCTGAACTGCTCATTTATAGAAATGAGGTGAATGTAGTGGCTTTGGCTAAGGACAAGGGAATGTAAATCTCATATGATCTCATACTGATGAGCCAAAATAAACTATACAATGAGGTGTCCCACTGGTCACCTGACTATAAGTCAGGATAAGCTGAAGAACCTGACAATAAGTAAGGATAAGCTCATTTTCTGTTATGGTTCAGCCCAGTTTTTCTTGTATTTCAGCTGCAGGCAGTGTAGGTGTTTCAGGAGGAGACCCCGAAGGTGAAGTCGAGACCATCCCTCTCAAAGAACGACTGGCCTTGTACCAGGCTGCCATCAGCAAGGAGGAGAAAAACCCTGCTAGTGTGGTAAATGCGTGCGCACACACACACACACACACACACACACACACACACTCGCTCACACACAGAGCTATTGATTTACCACTTCCAGTGTAGGGAGACAAGAGACAGGGTTCCTCTTTCCTCTTCCACTTCCTGATTAATATTTATCACTGTGTGAACTAATCTAAGAGAAAGGGCCTGAGCGAGAGAGATAGATAGAGAGAGAGAGAGAGAGAGAGAGAGAGAGAGAGAGAGAGAGAGGTCGCTCTTATTGTTTTTTCAGCATCGTGCTTCCGCCTATAGGACAAACTAAGCAACAGCATCTCAGTAATATCTGTGTGTGTCTTTGTGTGTGTGTGTGTGTGTGTGTGTGTGTGTGTGTGTGTGTGTGTAGGTCATGGAAGACTCTGAAGCATGCTCTCTGCCAGGTGGGCTGGCCAGTGTGAAGAAACAATTTGAGAGTCAGAAAGTCAGCTCCTCATCCTCATCTCAAAGCACCGTCACACAATACAACTACCAGCAGAGACAGGTAACATGCAGCACTAACACACACGAGCATACACACACACACACACACACACACACACACACACACACCGCTCTACACAGAAGAAATTTTAACCAAAACTTCAGTAGGCACCATGTTTGCCTTTCATACATCATACCATCATGCAATACCAATTAGAATAACAGGCTATGTAAAGCTAACTATAACTTTGACTCATAAGCTTGCTACATACAAAAATGTTGGCTTCCAAATGAAAAGCACTGTTACACACTAGAACACACACACATACTCTACACTATGTATGTATAAGTGAATGAACCAAGGTGAACCATGACAGGAAGGACAATAAGAGCCTTTTACGCATATGTGTGTGTTATGTACAGTGTGTGTTTATATTACAAAGATTGTTGTATCTACCAACAGGAGGTGACGAGCTCATCTGAAACGAGTGTGAGGAGTAGCGTGAGAGACAGTCACGATGTCAAGGTACAGCAGTTGTATACAAGAATTAAAAAAATGTTGCTATAAGAGAATGGTTTATGACTGTTAATATTATGTTTTATGTGTGTTTGTTGCTGCAGATGTCACAGGATCAGAAAAGTCAGCAGACTGTAGCATCTAGCTTTGGAAACCATTTTGATGAACAAGGTATGTTAAGTGCACAGATTGGACTGAAATCATATGAGCTGATGGCTTGTAAATGCTATGCAGCATGCATGAATGAATGAATGAATGCACATTTATGGATTCATGTAGTCCAAAGTAACATGTATCTTGCGGGAAAAAAGGTTTAAGTGTGATTTATTTTGTCTTCCTGTATGCATTAGTGGTGGTGATTGGAGATCAGGAACTACCTACAATCTCCACCCAAGCACTAAAACAGCAGCATGAAAAAAACATAGAAGAAGCCACTCCAAGCAAGCACATCAAGGTAATGACGATGATCACACAATGAACCCACTCTTTTCACCAACCTACCAATCAGATGTATTATAAGATCTTATAACATTTCATTTTTAATAATGTGAGAGCTGAGAGTCATTTACATTTCTGGAAATAGAAAAACAAGATGCACAGTACTTTGTGATAAGCCAAAGTGTTTGAAATGCTTTTGATTTTTTTAAATCTTTTATCTAATTACAACTCCCTACTTAATAAAAATAATGTCTGGCCATGATTATTAATTTGAGGGAAATGAAGTGTGTGAAAAAAGAACTCTAAAGTAGAGCTCTTTCCGTTAACAAGTCATCTATTTAATATACATGTTGTTAATTATAGATCTGAAATGTTCATTGTTTTGTATATTATATAGTATTTACATAAAAATGGACTGTTTTACTTGGAAAAAATAATAACATTAAATTAAATTGTGCATGTTAACATTTCTGGTATCTACATCTTAACTAAAACAGAATATGCTGTGCTTTACATAAAACCCTGTATACATTAGGAGTGTAAACCTCAGGATACAATACGAATTCAATTCCTAAGGCAACAATTTAATATTTTTTGATGCCACTGAATCTGCTACAATATGTGACAAAGTGAAGGACTATTTTAAGTATTAGTGTTATGGGCAAGTCACCTTGCTAGGATTCAAACCGTTACACCCCTAGTATACTGTATATGCACACACAGGTTTGCAACACAATAATCACAACATATCAATACGTCTGCACTTATGTTGTTTCCTTCCATTATTAAGTTATAGCTGTGACTTAAGCTGTGACATGAGGTCTTGTTTCCACATTCAAATAATTCCTGACCATGCATTATTTTTATTAAGTAGGGATGTCCCCAGCAGGGCTTCTAATCTAATTCTTCAGTTCATATCTAAATTTACCTACAAATAAAGGGGCATGTTGGGAAAAAAAAAAAAAAAAAAGCTTTGTAATGAGACTATTTGTTCAGTGATAATATATTTACTGAAATAATTGCTGTCTTTTCCTCCCTCAACAACAAAGATTGATCTTGATTACAACCAGTTTCAGTGGGCACCAGTCAATGTGTCATCCAAAGTTGCAACAGGAGATAGTTATGAGTCTGTTACCAAAACTATGAAGACGACATCCTCTAGCTCTGCCTCTTCGTCTACCCATTATGAAACCACTGAGCAATTTCCTCCACCGCCACCAAACACCGACCTCCTTCAGCTCCCTATTGAAGTCCCAGGGCATTGTATTTCTCCCCAGCCACCTGATCAACGTGTTCCCCAAAAATATCCGATCAGCAAGGAGCAGTATTCCAAGCAGAGGAACCTCTATGAGCTGAAACGCTTGTACAAGCATATTCATCCAGAGGTGCGCAAAAACCTGGAGCGGGACTTCATTACTGAAATGGAGCACTCTCAAATGGACAGTGATGAGGAGGTTAGCAGTGATGTGCAGCAAGCACGCTATGTGTTTGAGAACAACGGCAGCAGTCCTGGGAAATGTATGAGCCCAGAAAGAGAGTATCTGGAATGGGATGAGATTCTGAAAGGTGAGGTGCAATCTATGCGTTGGATGTTTGAGAACAAGCCACTTGATGCCATCAAAGATGACACACCGGATGAGAATGAAAGCAGAAACATTGCACAGCAGGAAATCATTGCCGGAAAAGATGTTAAATATACGACTTGGATGTTTGAAACACAACCTATTGACGTTCTGGGTACAGAAACGCCTGACTCAATAGAGCATAGTAGAAAACTAACAGATCTAGCAAGAGGAGATGTGCAAACTGCAGCATGGTTATTTGAGACGCAGCCTCTGGATTCTATGAATAAAATTTACCAAGAGGATGAAGAAGAGGAACAGGTAGTGTATACCAAAGACATTGCAGGAGGAGATGTAAAAACTGCCAGATACCTGTTTGAAACTCAGCATCTTGATTCCCTTGGCCACACTGAGACAATTGATGAGTCACACTTCCTACAATTGAAGTCAGAACTGGAAGAGATTAAAGGTGAAGTCAAAACTACAACAAAAATGTTTGAGACACAACCTATGTGTGTCATTCGGGGAGATTCTGGTGAGATGTTAGAGATTACAACTGTGAGACGTGAAGAAACTGAAAAAGGTGATGTAAAAACATCCCGCTGGCTTTTTGAAACCCAGCCTCTGGATGTGATTAACAAAGACCCATCTAAAGTTAAGATCATTTGTGGAGTGTCCATGGAAGAAAACTATCAGGGTGGGGTGAATCGGGGTAGGTGGCTTTTTGAGACAAAGACCTTGGATCAAATCAAAGATGAAGAATTGGAAAACACCAAAACTCAAAAGGAAGAGATAATAGGAGCAGATGTTAGAAGACATTGCATGGCCTTTGAGACACAACCCATGGATTCTTTAAAAGATAATGCTAATGCCAGGCCATCTGAACCAGAGGAGATCATTGGGGGTGATGTAACATCGGCCAGACATTTGTTTGAGACTGTGCCAATGGAAAATCTGAAGGAGTTGCCTGAAGTTGGAAAGCTACAAAAGGTTGTTGCATTGGAGGAGGAAAAAGGTGATGTGAGGCATCAGAGGTGGTTATTTGAGAGTAAACCTCTTGAGCAAATTAGGGAGGACAAAAAAGAAATCACACGAACAGTTAAGATTCAGGAGTTAGACAAGGGTGATGTCATCAACTGCAAGGAGATATTTGAGACCATGGATCTAAGCAAGTGCTTGGATACACATAAAATAGAAGTGGAAGGTGTCACAAGTGGATCAGTGAAATCGAATAAAGTACTCTTCGAATCCACACCCTTGTATGCCGTACAGGACAGCTCAGGACATTACCATGAAGTCAAAACAGTACAACGTGAAGAAATTGTCAAGGGTGATGTACGAAGCTGTAAGTGGATGTTTGAGACTCGTCCAATCGACCAATTTGATGACAGTATAAACAAATTCCAGATTATCAAGGGAATTTCAAAACAGGAGATTGAATCAGGGGATGTCAAAACAGCCAAATGGTTGTTTGAAACTCAGCCTCTTGATGGGATCAAATATTTCAGTAACATGGAAGAAGAGGACAACAGAAAGAACGAGGTCACAGAGATCCAAAGGGGTGATGTCAAGACTTGCAGGTGGCTGTTTGAGACTCAGCCGATGGACGAGCTGTATGAAAAAGCTGAGGTAAAAACAGAGGACACCACAGAGATCCAGAAAGGCGATGTTAAAACCTGTACCTGGCTTTTTGAGACCCAAACCCTTGACAGTATCAAAGATGAATCTGAGACCATTTTAAAAACTTGTACAGTCAAGCAAGAAGATGTGCAAGGCAAGGATGTACGTCTGGCCCGCTTTCTCTTTGAAACTGAAAACTTGGAGAATATCAAAGGTAGTGAAGATCAAAGTAACTTTAAAAGAGTCACACAGATTGATATCCAGTCCGGAGATGTATCAAGGATGAAGTATATATTTGAGATCCAGGCACCAGACATCATGACCTCCACTTCTGAGGAGACCATGCAGAAACTAAAGTCTCGTCAGACTGAGGATATCCAGAAAGGAAATGTTGTCAACTGCACCTGGTTGTTTGAAAATCAACCAATTGATGCCATCAAGGAGAATGCTGAAGAATCCAAGGAGGTGCGTACAGTGACAGATGTTCAAGGAGGGAATGTTGACAAAGGTCGTTTTATCTTTGAAACATATTCCCTGGATAAGATTCATGAGGATTCTTCAGAGACAGAGATCAACAAACTTCAGAGCACCATACGAGAGGAGATTGAAAAAGGAGATGTGAAAAACTACACCATGATGTTTGAGACCCAACCGTTGTATGCTATTCGAGACAAAGAAGGACACTTTCATGAAGTTACTACAGTCACAAAAGAGGAAATTCTGAGAGGGGATGTCATTGGGGCAAGATGGCTGTTTGAGACTAAGCCACTAGACTCAATAAGAGACACAGATGAGGTTTATCTCATCAAAGCTGTTACTGAGGAAGATATACAGAAAGGCGATGTCAGCACAGCAAGGTGGAGGTTTGAAACACAACCTCTTGATCAAATTACTGAGGATATGAAGGTTAATCTAAAGACAGTTGCAGATATTCAGGGTGGGGATGTCAGAACAAACATGCAGCGCTTTGAAAATGATGACATGTCTCAGAAAAATGTGAGAACTGTTAGTGTAAGTGAAATACAAAAAGGTGATGTTAGAAGTGCCACATGGATGTTTGAAACTCATACAATTGACAAGATCCGTGGAGAAGGTTCTGAATACGATGATATGGAAAAAGTAACACGAGAGGAAGTGCTGAAGGGTGATGTTAAACAGTCAGTGTGGCTTTTTGAAAAAGAACCTCTTGATCGTATCAAGGACAGTGATGGAACAGAAATCATGATTTCTCGCGAGGAAATTCCCAAAGCTGACGTCAAGACAACAACATGGATGTTTGAAACTACACCACTGACTGAGTTTAACGAGACCAACATGGAGAGGACAGAGATCATCGGCAAAAGTGTCAAGAAGACATTAGAGGAACTTTACAGTCAGAAAATGGTTGACTCCCAAGGGATAATTATAGAAGCAGATGAGATTGGTGATGTTAGGATGGCCAAGTACAAACTGCTGAATCAGGAGACTCCAGAGATCCAGAGAGAGGAGATTATTCGAGGAGACCTGAATAACATCATGATGAACCTACTCAATAGACGTGAGGCAACAGAGAGAGGCATCACCATTGATGCAGAGGAGAGGGGAAATATCAACACAACTGTCAAGCAGCTCTTTAGTCAAGATAAGGATGTTAGTGTTGAAAAGGAAGAGATCGTTAGAGGAGACATACAAGAAGCAATCAACAACCTGTTGAAGAAGGACGGAGCTGCAAAACGTGGTATTTTAATTCAGGAAGATGAGAAAGGAGATGTGAGGATGACTATATACTCCCTGATGAACAAGGAAGAAGAAAGTGGACTTGTAAAAGAGGACATTGTTAAAGGAAATGTTCGTGGGACGCTGCATAGGCTATTGTACAGTAGTGATGCCAAAGACCAGTCCTCTAAAATACAAATAAGTGATACAGAGAGAGGTAATGTGAGTTTCTATTCCACTTGCATCGAGTCTGGAGCATTGGACTACCTTAGACAGCTTCAGTTAGGCTCAGATGACACATATAATGAAACGGCTAAAGAAAAGATTATTGGAGGTGATGTGGAGCATACGAAATTGATCCTGAAAAACAGTCGTCATGCAATTGGACGAACTGTGGCCGAAGATGATATTGTTCCTGGGGATGTTTACAAGTCAGTGCAAGTTTTTATGATGGAACCAGTCCTGTCTTTGCACAATGTTGAGAAGGAGGAGATTGTAAAGGGAGACTTGAGAGCAACTCTTGACTCACTTACACAAGCAGTAAATCAGCGCAAGGTTGTTGAAAAAGAGGACGTGGTCAAAGGCGATATCAACACCACACTCAGATCTTTGGAAGAAGCCCAGAACCAACTCAAAGAAACTGAGAAACCTGAGATTGTCTGTGGGGACATCAGGGGTGCCCTTGAAAGTCTTGAACGATCAACCACTGCTAAGACTGAAGTAATTATTGATGATGTAGTAGCTGGTGATATTAAGGAAACTTTGAAATCCCTTGAAGAGGCAAAGCAGGCAATGAAAGAGGTTGAGAAAGAGGAAATTGTTAGAGGTGATATCCAAGCAGCTTTACTGAATTTACAGGAAGCATCAACTGAGAAGAAACTCATCCAGCATCATGTTAGCGAACAGGGTGATGTAAAGGGCACCATCCAGCTCCTACTGGAACCAGTCTGCTCATCTCATGTGCAAAGAAGAGCTAGCACAGAAGGTGATGTTAAAATGTCAATAAAATCACTTTATGAGCAGGAACAAACCCAGATAGAGAAAGAGGAGGTGGTCAAGGGAGACGTTCATGGAACCATCAAATGTCTCATGAAGAAGAAAGAACAGTCAAGTCATAAGTCAAAAATAAATCCTTCCAGTAGAGTTAAAACCGCTAAAAGTATTTCTCAGGAAGAGGCTTGTGAATGCCCTGCTACACCCAAGGGTGAGCTTTCAAATCCACACTCTTCAAAAAACATGCCCAAGAAAGTTGAAACAGGTGTGAGTAAACAAAAGCAAACAGAGGACAAATCTGATCAAAGTCAAATGTTTGCTCAAGAGCAAAGTTCTGAAATCAATCATATGGCATCAGGTGGCCAATCAGAATCATCCCAGTTTTCACAGAAGATAAATGTCAAACAGCAGCAAGTAAAACAAAAACAAAACCCTGGTCCTGTAATCATAAAGAAACATATGGGAAAACAGCTAGGTGAGAAAAAATCTGAAAGTGCTGTTGTGTGCTCTGCTGAGTCTGACACAAAAGAGACAAAACAAACAACTGAAACCACAAAGCAAACACAAGAAATAAAGACAGTCACACAGGTTCAGACCAAAGTGACAACAGAGCATACCACCATTACCCAAAAGAACACCAAGACTTTAAAATCAGAACCAAATGTGAAGAGTCTAAAGACTGAACAGAACATCAAGAGTCTGAACCGCAACATCAATCCAAAGGGAAAGATCCAAAAGAAACCTCAGCCAGAAATTCACTTCCCCCCTCCTCCAACCTCTCCTCCACCACTTTCTGAGTCCGAGTTCTCACTTCCTCCTCCTCCATCTCCAGTCACAGATCCTTACATTGATCCTTCCCTTCCACCACCACCTCCTCCACCTGCCATTGAAGCAGAGTCTGAGTTCTTTCCCCCACCTCCACAAGACTTACTCCCACCTCCTCCATCGCAACAAGAACTCATCTCAGTGACCCAGCCAAATCCTGTAAAGCCAAAAGTCCGACCTCTATTCAAAGTGCCTAAGCCTGAGCCTCCTAAGCAATCAGATCCACCCAAGGCAGCCAAGTGGCAGAAAAAACAAACTGCTCCTGCTCCCCCACCACCTCCTCCACCTCCTCCACAACCTGTTGTGATTGAACAGAAGGAAAAAGAAACAAAACATATTACTACAGTCACAGAAACCAAAGCGCAAGAGAAAACGCATAATGGAAACGTAAAGTCACCCGAAATGCCACTTCCACCAGTCACTGAAATTCCCTCAACAATCCAAATGCATATATCAGAGCTCGAGGAACCTCCTCGAACTAAAAAAGTATTTATTCCCCCAATTAAGCTTCCACCACCCCCCGAGCCTGCTATTGATCCAAAGCCCAAACCTTATGCAAGGAAATTCAAAACACCACTCATGCTGGCAGAAGAAAGATACCGCAAACAAAGAGAAGAAACTGAGAAGAATAAGACGGGGTCCACTCCAACATCTCCTAATGAAAACATTCAGATTCAGGACATAGAAGGGGTAAATACTGAAGCAGAGTTGACAACAGAGAAAAGCGCACAGTCACAAATTACAGTTGAAACACAGCAGGTATGTCCTAGTGAACTAGAACCAGTCCCAGTACCCAAAAGGCCAGTCACAGAAATACAAAAACAACCTGTCTCAAAAGAGCCTCAGCCTCAACCCTTACAAAAGGTCCCTGCAACTTTTCAGTTGAGCAAACCTTCCTTTCCCAAAGTAGGTAAAAATACTTCTGTTACTACAGACAAAAAGCAAGTCACGCAAACTACAGCTGAAATCAAAGTTCAGCCAACATCACAAATCCCTCCTTTACCAGCATCTGAGCACCATGAAAATGTAAAGGCAAGTTCTCACGCAACTACATCCAAGCAAACCATTACACAATTTCAATCTATGCAACAGATCTCAGCAACTGCTCATTGTCAAGCTATTGATACTATAAAAGCTCAAGAAACTATAACTGAGGAAACAAAGAAAGCTCCCCCACAACCTACAAAGATCCCAAAAGTGACCCCAAGCTTCAAAGTTAAAACATTTAAGATGCCCAATCAGGAAAAGCTGGAAGAAAAGAAGGAATCAACCCATAAAGACCAAGCAACGATATCTCAAGTCTGTGTAGATCAGGTTTCTTCCAAAGTGGAAAAGCAGGAGCTAGTAGAGCAAATAACCAAGGACACAAAGCTGGAGATAGATCTGAAAAAAGCCAAACAAAAGCCAAAAAAACAGCTGCCTGTTGTGGCACCAAAACCATCAGTGGAAATGCATCATATTCTACCAGCCATGTCTATGGAGGTTCATCAGCAAGGGTCAGAACTAATCACAGTTCTTAAATCTCAGCAGGCTATTAAGGAGGAACCTGTTCTGGTACATGAAGAGAAGGTGGTCAGTCAGAGCTCAATACAGCAGCAAAATATTCAACAAAAGGGAAAATTAAAGATAAAGAAGCAAATAAGGGGTTCTGAAATGCCAGCAGGTGAGGTGGAGGCCATTAAACAGCACCCACAAAAAGAGTCCTGCCAGATGGAGATTAAGGAGACTGCAGCAGAGACATCAGATATCCAGAAATATGAGGAGATACAAAAACTGCTGAGTCATATCAAGGTGTTGCAGGAATCAGTCGGGAAAATGGATACCAAAACAATCAAGACAATGTTGAGTATGATCCCAGAATGGTTGCTAGGCACTGCCGAAAAGGTAGAACTAAACCGAGCACAGTACAATAAGCAAAAACTTCAGGAGATCATCATGTATGTGAGGAACCTTGCTCAAATGAAACTTACTTTTTTAGAGGCAAATTTAGCTGCTCTGGAAAAGACAGAGTCTAAGGCAGTAGAGGAGAAGAAAACTGTTGGCGGCAGTACACAGAAATTATCGAAAATAAGCATTGGTTCAGCAAAAGTGGAATCTCATAAAAAAATTATGGAAAAGACTGTGCAAGACATTAAAAATACAGATTTCAAAACAATGCCCCCAGAGCTTAGAATGAGAACACCTTCCCCCACATATATTTGCATTGAGACTGCCAGAAGGACAGACTCCCCTCTGCGAGTCACTCCCTCGCCTCCACCATATAGATCAGGTGCTACCCCAACGCCACCACCTCGTTGGTCTGAAACTTCCACAAATATGAGCCGAGCTACACCCTCTCCAACTATTAGTCGCTCAGAGAAGCTAGCCAAACTAAGAGACACATCTGCCAAGCTTTCTCATGGTGCATCCCCTTTCCCAATGGCTTTGCCTGAGCAAGTCATTATGCAAGGTGAAAAGGAGGAGTCTCACTTGTCCAGCCACCAGGAGATCAGTTTTGAGACCCACATGATGGAGTCATCTATGCTGCAGTCATCGATGGAGACTAGTGCAGACTCCATGTTGAGTGTAAAAGACAAGAGAGAGTTTTTTGAGGAGGCTCAGAGGGCCGAGATGAACCGCCAGTATATGCGAAAAGATCCCATTGATATCCCAGAACGCTTGGGGCCAGAAGAGGAGAATGATACAGAGATCCCTATTGACTTACATGACAGAATGAAAGAGGACATGCCCAGGGTTGACCTGTCAAGACTTGTCAATAAATTTGAGTCCACAAAGCCCAAAGTGTATATAAGGAAGGATCCAGTTGTTATTCCTGAGAGACTTGGTAGTGATACCGAGGATGCAGAGCATGAACCAGAGAAAAAACCTTCCCAAGTGGAAGAGATACCATCCTTCGATATCAAGGCCCTGAAGAATGTGTTTGAAATGGGTGAGCAGGCCCACCAATATCTCAAAGATGATAGAAAGAACCTTCAGATGCCGGAAGAATTGGCAGAACCCAATGGTTTCTCCGAGACAAAGTCTGTTACAGAGCATTACTCAACCGTTGATGAATTTGGTAACACAGTGATGGGGTCAAGGAGCCAGAGTACCTCTCATTCTCAGAGTGTGACCACACGTCGCGATCCACCAACGTATGCGGATGTGGTACGAGGGAATGTTCATGTTCTGGATGTTCCACCTGAGGCTTCAGCAGAGCAACTTCTGAAGAATTTCCAGCAGTCCTGGGCAGACAGTGAGAACGTTTTCAAGAACCTGGGATTCAGTGTCTCAGAAAAGCATACCTCTCAGAGCGTATCACATCAACAGCACACTGTCATAACTGGTAAAATTGTGTGATGAGGCATGGAAACACTAATGAGTGTAAGGAGTGTTTACTAAAACAACACTGGTGTGTCTTTATAAGTTTTGCTACAGTGGTATATAGGAATTTTGAATTATATAAAAGTGATTTAACCACTGGATTTTACTTTGATTAAAATAACTAAAGTTCTTGCAGTCATTTGTTTGAATCCATTGTACTACTCCAGTAACTCGTGTGTTTGCACATTTTACTTGTTTTTCTTTTTGCTCTTCTATCCCATTAACATGATAACTGCCACTGACATGTGCTTGCATTGATCTTCATATTCTAAAATTTTAAAATAGCATTTGATTTTCATCTATTGCCACTTTCTATCTTCCAGAAAATAAGGGTGCCAGACAACGAACTTTGTCGGGAATGTCGGAAGAGGGTGTATCCCATGGAGTCTCTCATAGCAGACAAACAAAACTTTCATAAAAGCTGTTTCAGGTGTGCTCACTGTAACAGCCAGCTCAGGTAAATCTTCATACCTATTTACTAATAAACAACATAAATATATACACCTTATATGGGATGTATAATAAAAAGCATTTCACTCTATTGTACTTGTGTATGTATTGCAGCCATGGAAACTCTTCATAGACAGAAATGTTGACATTTTCTAGTACAGTATATATGTTTCTAAAAACTACAGGCTTTCCTGAATTGAACTCTGTCTCTTTTGCATGTATTTCAACCACAAGTAAAGTTCCAGGATTTAAATTCTTGTTACCCCCAAAAGTGAAAATTTTGGCAGTCGGTATCTGATTAGAAACTGAATTGATTAGGCTTAAGTCCAGTTCACAATGTAGCTATCCGACACCATGATCAAAAAATGACATTCACAGTGTGTGGAAATCACACTTTTAGCTAGCAAGGTTTTAGAAATCTTTAGGCAGCTTGACTGTTTTTAACAGTACTTTTGTTAAACTGGCTCCTTACCCAACACAATGTTTGCAGGAACATACCTATGTAGTTTTGGTGAAATACATTTATAGGTTGTTTTTTTTACTTGAGGTGTTAAACTATGGTATAAGCAGAAAAACCCTATTTCTTCATATTTGGCTGTTTGCTAGAATTCAGCCCCAGCAGCACCTACTTTTTCAGGATGCCACACATTTGACAAAGTTTTTCTTTTTTTCCTTATACGAGTTTTACTATAGATCATTTTTGTAAGGGTTTTCATACTTACAACTGTAAAAGAAATATTGGTCCTATGTAACAGAATTGTAAATGGACTAACTCCATGTTTATAATTACTCTTCTCTCACTAGCCTAGGAAACTACGCCCCTCTCCATGGAAGAATGTACTGCAAACCCCACTACAAACAGTTGTTCAAGTCCAAAGGAAACTATGATGAGGGATTTGGAGAAAAGCCTCACAGAGAGCTTTGGAGTGCAAAAAATCAGAATACATCAGAAAAAGTTGTTAGTCATGTTTGTACTCTTCCTCCAGTGAAATCTGATATCCAAGCATTGCAGGTCTCAAAAGAAAATGACTCGTTCCCAGCTGAGATTAAAGAAGCAAGTAAGTCGGATGATAATGCCAAAAAGCCGACAAGTAAAATTGCAATTGTTTGGCCACCTCAAAGTGAAACACCAAAGAAGAACTTTACTCTGGATGAAGAACTCAAAGTAGTCAAGCCTATTTGGCCCCCTAAAGAGGAGTCACAAGAAACGATTGAAAACACAGAGCCAGCGCTAAGAGAGACGACTTCACGAGCAAAAAATGGCATCACTTATGAAAACCAAAGACATGGAGGTGATCCAATGACAGGCTTATCTAAGGAGAAGGTCTCAGAGCAACCAATAGCAACTCTTCAAGTGCAAACAGATGTTTCAACGGCTATTGAGCAAGGACCTAAGGTCACAGATGGTATAGAACAAAAATTAGAGCAGGGACAAGGTAAATCAGAAATAAGAGAAGAGAAAGAAGTTTTGGAGATGAATGGAAACATGGATTATAAAGAAGAAACTGAGAATGTGGGAAAGGTGAAGGAAAGCGAATGTGATAACATGAAGGGAAATGAAGAAAGTGGAGAAACTGATGGAGTAAAGGTGACAATGATAGACAATGTGGCTACTGATGAACAACCAGCAAATGGGAATGCAAACAACAACAACAACAACAATAACAACAACAATAACAGTCACCTGTTACTAGACATTGGTGATCCTTGGGTGGGCTTGGATGATGTTAAAGCAGAGTCACATATATCTGACTTCTACTCAAATTCTACTCAGGAAATGAACACCAAAGAGGAACTGAACACCAAAGAGGAAATCAACACCAATGAAGAAATGAACACCAAAAAGAAAACCAACACTGAAGAGGAAACCACCTCCAAAGAGGAAACCAACACCAAAGAAACGATGCGTCCTAACCTTCTGCTGTTACTACAGGATGAAGATCATCCACCTCCAAGTGCCAACAAAGAGAACGTATCAGATGTAAAGCTAGAGCACCATTCAGATCAGCAAACAAATTTCAGTGCCTCACAATTTCTAGATGACATATTTGCAGGCTTTGGCGAGACCACAAACCTTTTTTCCAAGGACAACTTTAACACCAAAGAAAGCAGCACAAAATCACCAGCCACTCTGCTTGATGACCTTATGGATTTTGGAATACAGACCAAAGCGGTATCAGGCATGAAAACACTGGAGAAGACGAGCTTTGATCATTCTAACTCCAAAGCTGCCAGCTGCCTGTGGGGAGAAGATCCAGAATCACTGTCTGTAGAGGAACAAATTAAACGGAACAGATTTTATGATGATGATGAACTCTGAGGTCACCTTGTGTTTTCAATACAGCCATAGAGCCTTTTTAATGCATACAAAAATTCTCAAGATTTTCCTAATTCTGTCCATGGAGAGAAGCTTTAGATCATTTACTAATCTTTTGTACTCAGTTTACAGTAATTCAGTGTTGCTATTCTGCACAATTGCAAATCTTTTAAGAAGCTTTATATAATGCACCTGGTGTGCAGCACAAAAAAGGGAAAATATTATGCCTCTTCTTTTTTTCTTCTTTGTTTTGCTGTATACTTAACTCGATTTGTGTATGATTTTTTTTTCCTTGTATGTAATTTTGCAGATTGTCTTTTATTTTCTTTACAGATTTAGGCAAGTCTATTTTCTTGCCCTGTGTAAAAGGACCAGTTACAGGTCCTTCCTTTCAGGCTGGTTAGAGATTCATTATTTCTATTTTATTGCTTATGCATTGTTCAATAATAAAAAAAAAAACCTTTATGAATTATTGCTGATTTTCTTTTTCATTTGAATTCAGAAGGGTATTATAAAAAAAACATGTGTCATTATAGGTTAAAATCTGTGGCACAAAGAATATTTCACAAAAGCTAGAATTATTTCACAATATGCAGCCTTATTAAGTATTTAATTTAGCTGAATATGAAAAATATTTACAGTATCACAGACATTTTGATAGCTTTAAGTGGAATGGGGCAGACGATATGGAGGTCTGATGAAGGTGTTATTACTTATATTGTTTTTTTATATCTATTTCTATATAGACTTCTATTGTACTCTTTTATTGTATCAATAATTGATTGCATTTAATAGTAAATGATCATATGCAATGAGGCCTATGTAATATCACTTATAAGATGACAGTGTGTGCAGGATTTTTTTTATTATTATTTATTAAATTGAATAGGAAGAATGCTTAACTAGGAATTAATTAATGTTCATCCATTTTCCTTCCATTTTTCCCTGTGTGGTTCTCAGTGTCAGGAACACACCCTGAATGGGACACCAGTTCATTGCACACAAACTCATTAACATCTAGGGGTGATTTATGTAAGACAAACCAAACCACCAACTGGTATGTTTTTGGGAGGAAACCTACACAAACATGGAGAGAACATACACAGAAACACTACAGAGATAATAACCCAAGATCAGGATCCCACCAGGGACCCTGGAGCTGGGAGGCAGCAATACTGTGATGCCACCCTTCTTTATATGTAAATATACTCACATCAAAAGTTGTGGACACTTGACCATCACACTGTTTGTGCTTTTTGTACATCCCATTCCAGATTTAGTCCATCTTTTCTGTTGTAATAAGCTGCACTCTTCTAGGAAGGCTTTCCACTAGATTTTGGAGTGTGGCTATTTGTGTTCATTCAGTTACAAGAGCATTATTGAGGTCAGGTACTGATGTTGGGTGAGGAGGCTCCAGTTCCGGTTCATCCCAAAGGTGTTCCTTGGGGATGAGGTCAGGGATCTGTGCAGGACACTCGAGATCTTCCACTTGAAACTTGACACATTATGTCCACCTGGAGCTGGCTTTGTGTACTGGGATATTGTCATGCTGGAACAGGTTTTGGCCTCTTCGTTCCAGTGAAGGGAAATTGTAATTCTACAACATGCAAAGATGTTCTATACAATTGTATGGTTTCAACTTTAGAGTAGAATAACATAGTATGGGTGTGATGGTCAGGTGTCCACATACTTTCCACATAACCATCACACCCATATGTGGTTCTTCCCCAAAGTTTGTTACAAGTTGTAACAATTTGTTAGGATGCATCCAGCTTTGGGGAAGAACCACATGTGAGTGTAAAAGTCAGGTGTACATGTAATTTTGGTCATATAGTGTAGTTTAGTGTTCGGGACTCAGACAGTCTTAGTGTTTAAGTCTAGGCTGAAAACATATTTGCTTAGTCAAACCTTTTGTAACCCCCCCCCCCCCACACACACACACATATACACACACACACACACACTCTAACATGTTCACTCAGGTTTGTTGAAGGTGGAGTGGCTGGCTGCTTTATGTCCCAGGGTGCCCTAGTATCTGTGTTACCTTCTGGCTCTTCCTTTTAATTTTGCTGTCATAGCTAGTCTTGCTGGAGTTCCTGCTTGCACTCAGCACACAATATACACTATTCTCAACCATTACAAAACAATGCGCATACCTAACAATCTGTTCCTCTCTTTCTCCCTCTCGCTCTCTCTCCATTGAGCTACACATGTGATACCAGTGATCCTGACCACTTTTTCTCTTTGGAGCTGCCTGTCATCAGTTGGAAACCACTCAATCCTGCTGATGATGGCCCCATATGAACAGCCTGAACATACACTTAAGAACTGTGGAGATGACTTTGGACTGCAGATGATACAATATCCAAGCTCAAGTTCAAGTTCAAGTTGTTTTTATTGTTGTCATTTCGACAAGTGAAACGAGACAACATTTCTCCAGGACCAAGGTGCTACATATAAGACAACACAGAAGTACAAAAGTGCACGTGTGCAGAAGAAGACAACAGAAGACAACATAAAGTGCATGTGTGCACGTGTGTATCCACTGTTAAAAGGGCTATACAAATAAAACTGAATTGAATTGAATTGAATTGAATTGAATAGTGTGACTGGAGTAAAATATCAGCAGTATCAACAGTAAACTCGACCTAAAGCCCCAGGGCTGGTTGGTCATTCTGGTGACTGAGCACAAGGTGGCGCTGTTCCTCCTCTGCTCCTGATCATGGTTCTGATTGGACAGCATCTCTTTCCTTCAGCCCTGTGTTCTGCACTGCGCGGGTCAACAGCCAGCATCTTGCAACAACATAGGACACAGGACACACAAGCCCCGGTACGTTTATATTCTGTCTCTTTCTTCTGGCTTTCTGTATCTGTGTCTCTCTGCAGATTTCTCGTGTATTACTGAGCAAACTGCGGATTTCTGCGGTTCTGCTTTTGGCTTTGGGAGTCTTTGTGTCCTTTGTGGAGTGGTGATACAGCAGATGGGAGATGAAGTAAAGGCATGGAGCTGTTATTTATAATAGACTAATAATAATAATACTCATCATCATCATCATCATCATAAGTCCTAATAATAGTCTCAAATACATGTTTATATCATTTTAAATAATCCATGATAGATGTTCTTCATTAAGCATGTAAATCCAGAGGATGCTCATATTTGGTGGCATATTTTTTGATTGTTTTAATCACTACATTTCTCCGACTCTATAAGATATTAATGCGTACTCTGTAGGTGATGTGGTCAGTGCAGTGCACATCAATAAGAGTGGTCCAGGATCTGCTTCCGTCAGCAGTTCCGCAGTTTGTCTCTCAGTATTGATTTGTGGCCGTGACCCTCTTCCCCTTCTGCTCGGCCCGTTAATCAGAACTGACGGTACACCGGAAAAAGCGCGTGATTTCCGCCACGCAGAAAGCGCAAATACGCACCAGATTCAGCAGCATGGCTTTATACACGCCATCATAGGAAATAATTCAATCTGAAGTCACACTTGGACCCGTCAACAAACAACTACAGTAATAAATACATTCCTACTGAAATCCTAGTTTTATGTTCCCTTACAAAAGTCTCAAGTTTACACGTGATTTTGTTTGTTTTGTTTTGTTTTGTTTAGTTCACATGTTGTGTTTCACATATTTGTCAAATGTGAATGTCGTGCACGTGTTCTTATTATCGCTTGTGATGTTTTCACATGATTTTCACAGTTCATTTATTTTTTGCACGTGAATGTTTGACATGTATGCCACGTGTTTTGTGTTTTGCTTCTTTTTTTTTCAGATGAACAATTCTTTAATTATTCAAAATTCTCAATTATTTTTCTCACATGATTCATTTTCCATTCACACACATAACATGTTTTTATTTTAATGATTCATTTATCAGATTATTTTTTCCTTTAGTTTCACATGATTTTCCTCCCAATTAATTTATTTTAGCATGTTAATGGTTCACATATGACACATGTTTTTAAATTTTTATGTGGTTTTTTTTAGATGAATCATTTTTCATGTGATGTCCCCCCACATGAGTCATTAATTTTCACATGTGATTCCCCCCCAATCCATTTCTTTTTCCATGTGAATGTATCTTTTCAAATGATTCATTTTTCCCACATGATTTTAAAAAAAAAGAAAAAAAAAATCCAAATCAAAAGAATTGGTTCACTTTTTTTTTGGCATGTTTTTTTTTTTTTTAGCTTGTGCTTTCTTACAGGAATAATTGTTTTTCCATATATGATCACTTGTTATTCATAGAATCACATCAGAAAAACAATTATAATGTTAAATGTATGTGATTGTTCTGTAAGTGGTAACTAAATGTAAAATTATGTCAATTCCAGTCAATTTTGAATGAACCACAGATGGACTTTTGAAACTCTCTCAGAAATAAAGCTACCAAATGTCATGAAATCTTGTTTTCAATAAGTCAGCCAAAGTTTAGGAGTTGCAGAAAATAGGCCTTTATCATATCAATGTAACAAAGCCGAGTCAGTGTGAGGAGTAACTAATGCAATAAAAATCTGGTATCTTTTATACCCCCTTTTTCTGAATTGCCAATTCATTGCTCTCACCTTTTTCACAAAATTCCCCAACCTGTAGATAAGACTTATCTGACTGCCGTTGTTTTCCCATCCTGACTTTCTGCTCTGTTTTCTTAGTCCTCATTATATTTGCTACTTCTGGCTATGTTCCGTAATGAATTTCTGTAGGATATCTTCCCCTTTCTGTTTGGGCCTATTATTACCTATTTTGATGTAGCCTTGCCTATTAAAACACCATTATAGTTGTCTTTTATGTTTGCTCGGAGTTCCTGGGAGAAGCAAATATACAAAGAGTTCATACACTTTAAATCGCCAGGAGGATCCTCAAATTGTTAAAAGAAAACAAAGGCATTTGCTATTCTTTTAAACTAATCTTCTCTCACTGTTCTTATCTGTGAGAAGAGCAAAATATTTCAGAAACTGCATATGAAAAGAAACATGCTATCTTATTGGCAACTATTGAGACTCTAAGTTAGAAGGTGACAGCTGTAGAGACTGGTCCAAAACAACATGTTATTCTGTCCTGTAACAGTACATCTCTCTTTGTTCGGCCTTCTTCGAAAATGCATCCATAAAGAGTTCTTTTTTTTTTTTTTTTGGAATGATTACATTTAAAACATTGATCATACTTATTTGCTACATATGTGAGCGTGATTAAGCATTGTGTGTTTATGACTAACATGTTTTTGAATTACATATCTCAATTACATAATTCCAGGTTACAATACACTTTTAATACTTTTAGTATGCATCATTCCTTAAGAACCACTGATACACCTAAAATCTAATTACGCTACAGAACATGCACCTTCCCAGGTAAAAGATATACACTAATAGTATAATACACTTTGGTACATTTATTCCTAAGAATTTACATGCAGCATTGTATAAATTGTGCACTATTCAATTACATTTTAGGGTAAATAATGCCAGGTTATGCCAATGCTAGATCAATACTGAATTAACACCAGCTGGACATATGCAAACACTCTGGGCCTTAATTCAACACTTTTGTTTTATTTAGTACTGCTTTTTGTTCAGCATTGGGAATTTTGCTGTGTAAGCAAGATAAATGATACAAGTGCTTCCTTTTTTTTCCTTATTGGATTCATTTAGTTTCAAGAAGCAACAAAAAATTGACCAAAAAAGTTAAAGTATTTCAATTTATTTTGTTTTCAGGTAGTATGTGTTTTATTTTATTGCTTAAATGAACAATTTATTAAAACACACACTTTCGACAGGAGCAAATTGTAGTAATTGAAGTATTGAAGTAAACTGAAGTAAATCTTATATGTGCTCATAGATTTTTCTTCATGGTTTTATTTTTATAACTCAAAAAATATATTGTAGGGGTTGATGATTTTGCTGTACAACGAAACAGGCTTGATGTCTAATCTTATGGGATTAGATCAGTTTGTTTAGGTGAATTAGATCATTGTTATGTAGAATACGCATACACTCACCGTCCGTTTTACGCTCATTGACTGACGGAGTGTGGTTACCTGCTGTTGTAGCTCATACTCTTCAAGGTTCGCTGTGTTGTCTATACTGAGATGATTTTCTGCTTACCATGGTTGTAAAGAGTGGTTATTTGAGTTATTGTACACTTTCCTGTTAGATCAAGCCAGTCTGACCTTTCTCATCACAACGTGTTTCTGCTTGCAGAACTGCCACTCGCTGGATGTTTTTCACACCACTCTGTGTAAATTTCAGTTTCAGAAAAGCCCAAACTAGCTTGTCTGGCACCAAATACATCCCATGGTCAAAGTTACATCAACATTAACTGAAGCTCCTGACCTTTATCTGCGTGATTTTATGCATTGTGCTGTCACATGATTGCATGAATGTGCAGATGTTCAGGTGTTCCTACTATAATGGAAAGTGAGTTTACATTTCAACTTCTATCTATTTTGTTTGACAGATGATATCATACTATAGGCATATTCAAGGATTTCTGTTTGAATGTGAAACTCGCCTCTAGGTTTTGATGTTTTTGTTTAAAGTGATTTGTAAAAGGGCCAAAGTCACCTTTGGGGAAAATAAAGCAATAGATTTCGCTATTGGCCGACAAACTAAAACGTGTTCGGAAAGCGTTTGTTTTTTAATCTCTGTTTGCCTTTTAGTCAAAATGTAACCAACTCAAGTGTGTAAATTAATAGCAGAGGGCAGAAGGACTTTTCCATTTCATTTTGGTTTAGGTTTTAATGGAAAGTGCATTATTTAAAATCCAATTATAACCGGAGATGTTTTTGTGGCACTGAGCGCTTGTGTAATGAAACCACAGCTCTTTACAGACCTTTTACAGGAATCAGCCATTTCTTGATGAGTTTCCCTCTATTTTTTTTTTTTTTTTTTTTTTGACGGGTTACATTTTGTGCGCTCAGCTTGTACTCAGTGTCAATGGTATGTCTGGGAATGTCAGTGTGAATCAACTCAAGCACATCAACACAACATATTATTAATTTGTGCCCAAAAGTAATTTTATGTTTTGTCAACACTTTCACCATGACAGCAAGTAAAAAAAAATAGCCTAATAAATATCTGCAGCTTGCACAACCTCCAAAATCACAGGTTTCATAAGATGTTGTTTTCTTGCATAAACATAAACGGCTATCATTATCGTCTCACAGCAAAGAGGTTCTGGGTTGAAACCTGAAACTGGGGCCTTTCTGTTCAGAGTTTGCATGTTCTGCCCATGTTCTCCTGCATGGCTTTCCTTATGGTGCTCCGGTTTCCTCCCACAGTCCAAGGACATGCAGATTAGGTCAACTGGCAACTCTAAACTGCCCCTAGGTGTGAATGTGATCGTGAATGGTTGTTTGTTATGGTTGTGTTAGCCCCTTGATAGACTGGTGACTTGTCCAGGGTGTCCCGTCCCTCTCCCAACCTGTCCACATCAACACCATATAGAAGTAGGAATAAAGATGTATAAACAGAATGTAAGATTTTCCATGTTTTCAGTTACATGCCAGGTTGATATTAATCTGTTTTCTAGTGAAATCTAAAAGGATCTTGCAAGTTGAGTCACTCAGAATGACGCAGCATAGACAACTACACACATGCAGGGTTGTACATATTACAGCTCAAAGACATATACATCTCCTCTGACTGAACGGCCATGATGGCCTGAATCCTGGCCTGTAATCCTACTTTGGCTGAATGAACTGCGTAATTGGTGTATATTTGGTGGATGATGTGCCAGTTTAGGAGCCTGTAGGCTACTGATTTATAGAAGTGATAAATGAATGATTGCAATGTTTGGCATAAACTCTTGAAATGCTTGTTTGACAAAGCATGCTGATTGATTAGTGCTTTAAAATGCATTTCACAGTTTAAAGTTGAATATTTTGATATGAATTATTATCTCCAATAGCCATATTATAAGGAGAGGCCTTTTCAAGGATATAAAACTATTTTACATTCAGAAATCAAGGTCAGTGGTTATTGCCTTTAAAGCTTTATATAAATATCTATCCCTGGATTAAAGCGTATGGCTTCCTCTGACATTTCCTGTCATGAAAAATGTATGAACATGACATGGACCTGGCTTGAACCTCTTCAACTGCACCATGAAACATTCTCTCTCCTCATCCGAATCTGTTTTATTTTTTTAATTCTCTTTATGTACTTACTGAATGTACCTGATATAACATGATTTGATGTTCTGATAAATATGCATACATTATTCAGCAGAATCTATTCCTGACTTCGAGATCTAAATGCACGCAATGGAACTGTGTATTTCAAATGCAAGCAAAAGTAGATGTAACTCAGTTACAGAAAGAAGAGTAATTGGATTAGATCATTGTGAAAAATTACCAGGTGCTGAGGACTGCATTTAAGCTGCCAAAAGAGAAAAATAACACTGGATATTCAAGCAGCGAGGGAATATGTAAATAAAAGAAATGTAAACGGTTGCTAGCTGTTAGCAGACATGATCTTTGTTTGTGCGGAAGGATAAAACACTTTGGGGCGTTGAGCTTTACGAATGTAATGTTAATTGTTTACAATAACTGCTATAATCTGGCAACAATTATTGTTTTAAATCATTAAAGAACAAGACATCATTTTTTTTTATCCGTTAATAGTTACGTTTAATGTATCAATGGTGACGCCTGCTTTGTTTTAATCATTAATTACTAGGCTGAGGAACTTGAAAATTAATCAACACCAATCAGAATCAAGAATTCAAAAGGTTATAAATATTTTCAAACAGGGCCACTGCTTTGGTCAAAATTTCTTAAATATAAAAGAATCCTCTCACTTCCTCAGGAAGGAGTTTTGTACAAAGTGTGTGCTCAGGTTCTGTGTAAATAGAACAACTCTCCTGGGAGCTGGAGAGAAAAGTGAACTTGTTTTGCTCTTTTTGTTCAATATGCCAATATGCACAAATAAAAAAAAAAAGAAGAAGAACAGAGTGTACTTTACAGCAACAAGGCATTTAGGGTTTCACCTCCTACAGCTTTAGTAGATTTTTTGCATATCTGATGTGAATCCATTTGTGTATCTGTGAAAGAAAGAAAGAAAGAAAGAAAGAGGGTGCATAGAAAAAATGACAATAAGACAATAAAAGACAAGACAATAATAAGTCTTTATAAAATAACAACATTATAAAATTCACAGAACGTTTAGAAAAATCAGTGAATCTTAGAAAAATATTCTTAATAAGTCTGTAGAATTAATAAAACAACATGAAGTTAATTAGTTTCTAAAAACAGCCCATTCTGAAGCTTTGTATTCCTCTTAGCCCTTGCAAATGCCAGTGTCAACCTCTTTAAATATTTATAGTTCCATTTAATGTTGTGGCATGCCCATGAGACAAATTAGTTCCATAAGTTAGTATCACTTACATTATAGCAGCTATAAACGGCCATTCCCTTATTTTCACTTGAAGTCAATAAGACAGAACATGGATCTTGTCATGTTACTGAGACTCAAAGCTCCACAGTCCCATAAACTCCTCAGTCCTGAAGACATTCCCAAGTTGGAAAACTTAGAGTTTCGGGTTAAAAGTTACAGCTTTACCTGATACAAAAGACACAAGAAACACAACACTTCTCACCATTTTTAACAGCTGCACATTTCCTGTGTTACTTCAGAAATGATAACATGTTAGAATCGGTGCATTAACGTAAAGCTGTGATTTGTCTTGTAGCCAGAACTACTTCTGCTGTAATAGAAAATTAATCAAGACCTTTTAACCAGCCAGAATCAATGTGGTAGAAGCTGTCCACTGGAAATCTAAGCTTGGGCAAATCAGCAACGTTTTAGTGAATGTTCATTGCTCGGAGCATTGCTGATACAACAATATATCAAAAAGTAGTTCGAAATTGTCTTTCAGCTCAATTTTCTGTCATTTTGTCAGCAATTTTATTCTCATCTCTTGACTTGGATCTGCAACTGAAAGCCTGCATAACATCATACTGTATGAATCACTCAGCTACTCAGAGTGATCAATCATTTCTCCTCTTTTTAATCTACTGATTGCCTTTAGGTTGTTTGACTTCGAATGTGTATATCTTTAGCTCATTAATTCATGACACTTGACTAACGTGAACTGCTCATGGCTCAGTGCATGAGGATTATTTCATTCGCTGGATGAGAGTCACTGCTTTTTGCTGTTTATTCCATTACAGTCCATTCATTTCTGATGTAATATAGTGCGGCCTGTTCTCTGGATAAAATTGACTCAGCTAACAGCCAGAAAAATATTCATCCATCTGTTGTTAGACTAAAGTGCTGCATAAATTTGCATCAATTTGCATAGTATTGTTCCTCACAGTGTACATGTTTGTGTTCACCTTCGAAACCTCCGTCGACTTCTGTACGAAGTGAAAGAACCCGTTTGTGAACCGCTGCACATTTCTTTCAACTTCTACATTTGTCATCGATGTGTGTTTTAGTTTTTTTTCTTATATATTTACATAAAATAATGTACAGCAAATTTCTACATATACAATAGGTACTTTCATGGAAAACAGTCTTCAAAATCACGCACATGAAGTCAAGAAGATGAAGATGCAGATTACAAGCTTTATTACTTTATTCATTTCAGTAACACCTTTTATGCCAATAGCCGACACCTTTTGGTTGTTCACTACTGTTATGTACTTTACTTGCCAATATATCTGACTCCACCCTCTTAGTCCCCATTGGTTGGATTATATTGATGGCGTACAAATGTTCTTAGGCCAATCCAGAGGTGTGGTCTACATCCAATACTTAGTTTCTGTACCAAAACGTCCAATACTTTCCAAAACATGTTAAAAAAAAAAACGTACAATAAGGGTTACAAACATACAGGTTAACATGCAATATTTATTTGTGCATTTCATTCATGTGTGCTTTAATACTTTTGTGATTTGTGCACAAGTGGTTTTGTGCATATTATCATTCAATTAAGTGTTCGTTGTCAGCATAATACTTTTTGTGTTGTAACTTGTGTGCATACGATTATTACTAATACTAATTCAGCGCTCAAGTGATAGCTAATTCACCATATATTCCTTATTTTCTAACTTTTAAGTCAGAACAAAACGCAAAGATCCAGTGCTCACAACTAAAACAACTAAAATTCAGTGTTTAATGTATTCAACAGTGTTTATAGTGCTTAGTGTGAAAGTATTGCAAATGATACAAAAGTGTGGTGATAATGATAATCAGTGCAATAGTCCATGCTTCCTGACTCTTGAGGCAGATTTTCAATTGTCCGTTTGTCCTCGCTGTTGCTCCTCTTCATCTTCTATCCTTTTGTCACAAAGTGCCATGTGGAAAGACGGTTCGGGGGACCAGAGAGAGACTACTAGCACTTCATCTGCCCCCCTTTCTCCATTTCTAATTCACAACATAAAAGAAGTGGTATCCTGTCTCCACTGGTTGACCTTTGAATGGATCTAAGTCCCACCTTTTGGCGCTGACTTCTACATCCCTGATTGTTTGTGGTCTGGTGCGGCCTGCCCATCCACGCTTAGTGTGAGAGAGTCTGACAAGAGACTTTCCAAGATTAGCAGTCAAAATCTCCATCAGCTGTCTGTTGCTCTCACTTTCACTGGGTATCTCAGGCAGCCGCGCCTCGGTTGTTTGATAAACGTGCCTGGGGCGGTACCTTTCTGGCATGTTGGGCCAGTCTTGAAGGACATCAAAATCCTTTCTGATCAAAATGTACTCCACTTTGGTGTGGACGGTGAAGCCAGCCCACATAGCGCTCGTTGCTGATGTTTTCAAAAACACAAAGTCAGCATCATTAGCACACAAATCCATCCAATTATGTGGAACACCTACTCTAGCAATAAGGTCAGAGTTGGGTTCACTCATTCCTCAGGAGTGCCTGAAAAACCTCCCATATTAAATGTGCCGTGCCTTGGAATTTGCATCTTTTTAGATTTGTTGGCCCACTTCTCAGTTTTCTCTCTAGCCAGCAGATTCTCTCTACACACATTCTCTACCGGACACATCTCCACTTCAACTCCCCGCATTCTTACCCTTCTCTAGCTATCCGTTCAGACGGGGCTTGCTCTATATCTGGCAGTATTCTGACCTTCTTACCTTTCTTAGTGTTAAACCTGTCATAGTTGAATCTCTTGCCGTCTTTTATTTGACATCCACTAAACTCTCTTTTGTACTGCAGAAATTTCTTCCTCTGGAGAATTTAATCTTTTCCCAGTTACGCCTTCACTTCCCTGGAACATTTATGCTTCTCCCAAGGCCAAATATCTTTTTATCTGGTCTCCAAAAGGAACTCTAATAAATTTTATCACAAAATCTATTAAATCCTCAAGCGCCTCCCTTAAATTTTCAATCTTCCATTTTCTCCCTAATAATACTTCCCAATGAACTCCTCACTCACCTCTTCCAAATTTACTATTTCAATTAAACTTCTCAAAAGTGATTCTTCTTTTTAACTGTTATAGGACAGCTCCTTCCTCATAAATCCTCATATTCTCTCTCTCTTTCCACAAATGTGCTCTAATGCCTTGAGTTTCTTAGAAAGCCCTCTCTTCACACATTCAGTCTACACACACACACACACACATTCTTCTGCTCACACACACTCAGTCTTACTATTGCACATGCATTCCAGAGATAAACACCTGCTAGCAGACAGCAAAGAGTGCATGCATACAAGAGAATACAGACACAGACACAAATAAGCACCTTTACATATGAGTTTACACACAAATGTGCGTACACACACATATGCATGTTTATGTACATATGCACATAGACACATTTACACTTCAAAAGCTTCCTACACAGCCGATCTCTTTCTCTCTGTCTCTCTGTCGCTCTCTCTCTCTCTCTTTCTTCCTTTCCTTTTTTTTTAAATGACAAAAAAACCCTTTGTTTGGGAACTCTTAAATTCCCTCTCTCATGACAGGAAAAACATGTCCTCTCTACCAGGCTACACTTAAGTGATGTTCTAGGAGAGATGCATGATCTCCCCACCAAGCGAGCTCAGAGACATTCACATCACTCATGTACACGCACACACACACACACACACACACACACACACACACACACACATCACAATCTATCTCTCACTCTCTCTCTCGCTCTCTCTCTCACACACACACGCACGCACACACCACTCAGTATCAGTAACACACAACAATACACATTGCATGCAAAAAGATCTCTTCACTTTAAATGAACAAGATCCTTAATTCGGAGAAATGTAGTCCTTTTTCAATTTTTGACTTGACTGAACAATTGTTTTTTAGCTAAAATCTAAATATTGCTAATATATACCTTTGAGGTGGCCACCTTAGTTTGTACAGCCTCGCTCCGTCTCCAGGCACAAACAGGCGGAGATTTTTAAATCACGCACACGGAGACCAGAAGTTGAAGTTGCAGATTCTAAGCTGTATTACTGAAAAGCAACAATGCTGAGGCTCATCAAAAAGTTCCTTTTTTATGTTATTTCAGCCAGTTACAGTAACACCTTCTATGCAAATAGCCAATGCCTTTTGGCTGTTCGCCACTATTATGTACTTTACCTGCCAATACATCTGACTCCACCCTCTTCGTCCCCATTGGTTCAACTATATTGGTGGCCTACAGGTGTTCTTAGGCCAACCCAGATGTGTGGCCTACATCCAATACTTATTTTCTCTACCAAAACCTCCAAGTCCTGTTTAAAAATATAACAGGTTAACATCTTTATTTGTGCATGACATTCATGTGTGCTTTAATACTTTTATGTGCATTTCTGTTGTAAGATTGGGAGAAGGAAAGGGGGTGATGGAGTGGATAATGTCTGACTGCAGAAATTGCAAATAAATGCGTGGGCACCACAGTAACTTTGTTTCCCATGAAAAAGAAGAAAAAATACAACTCCCTTTTCCAACTTTTAAACTGTTTGAGCTAGTTTCATGTGATTTTATTTGGTTTTGATGATTTAGTTGTGCTTGAAATGTTGCTGAGACATGCAAACCCTGGCTCCACCCTCTCCTGTATATTAATCATGTATATTACAACGCTAAAATAGAGGCTATAATTGATGTTTCCTTAACATAAAGCAGTGTTCAGACTTACCACAAATGTGATCTGCCTGGCAAAAAAAAAGATGATTTGTTTGATTGTGAAAGGACACACGATGTAAAAGATACATTCATTTCCATTAGCTGCTACGTTTATTTCACACCATCTTAGCAAACTTTGACTTTCCGTTTGTGAACCGCAGCCATGTGAGCATAAATTAGAATCAAAATTGAAAAACTGTCCATAAAGTAGCACAAACACCAAACTTTTGCTTAGCTGTTTTGCTAATGCCGTTTGGTACACATTTTCAAAAAGAAAACTAGCTAGCTAGCTGTATGGCTGCATTATATTCTGCCTCATTTGCAAGTCACTTTGGATACAAAAAAATCTTTCAAATGAATGTATATAACTGTTTATGGAAATGTTGTAGCCTAATGATCCAGATGTTCCCTGTACAAAACAAAAATCCCTAAAGCCAGTTCTGTTTTATCACCACTGAGGTGACACAGATGGAGGAAGTGTGAGTTGGGATGAGAGAGAGAGCGAGAGAGAGAGAGAGAGAGAGTCAGCAGAAGAAGGATGGGGTTTTAGTGTCAGAATTGTGATGTAATTGCTATTCCCTTTGAAACCCTGTGGCTTTATATGAGAGGACGCCATTAACACATCGTCCATCACCACTGTTACAGCCTTCATCATTCACCCTCAGCCTCAGGCGTTTCTCTCATTACGGCTTGTCTTTACTCGTGCAGGCCTGAATGGGATATAACAGGAAATGAGCAGTTGGATTGCCAAATGTTTATTGATTAAGTTAGTAATGCAAAGATTTAAGAGCAATGCAGCCCTTATCTGTGAAAAAAAAATAAGTTGTGCATTTACAACCAGCAGCACATGCTGTCATTAAATAATCACAGAACCTGCCATTTATTTCCGTGTATCAATCAGAAGACACTTTCACTGTGATGTCCAAGCTAGAAACAATAAAATGCAATGCTACGGTTTTCCCACTTCTGAATCTCAAAGGCTCTTGCTTTGACTGTTTGGGTTTTGTTGTAATAATAAATCAAAAGCATCCAAAGACCTGACAAAGTTGTGCCAAATTGTCCAGGAATGCCTCAACACCATTTTTTCAATCATATGTTGTTTTTTGGTGCTCGTTAATACTAATACTTAGATGAGTGTCTAGTATTAGTAATAAGCAATCTGAGCCTCGTACATTTTCTTAAGCTGTCATCTTATTGAATAATGAAGATGTTATGGTGTTGAATTAGTATCTGTAGCAGAGAGCATGAGTGTGCAGAGTATCAGTGAGCATGGACATTAACGAGCGCACATGTTTCAGTCCTCGCACAACTGAAGTGCTCTCGCGTGATAGTTTCTCTTATATCTAAAACATCTTATCACACAACACTTAAATGCTTGAAATCATGAAAGTTTTTGAAACATTTTGTGCGACTCGCTTCTCGCCGAGTATTGAAAATAAAACATTTATACACTTGGAAAACACATAAAACAACAGGTCTAGCTTTTTTGATAATGTATAAGTTTTCAATGCGTTATAGTTCATCCATGGCCCGATTGACCTCTGACCCCTGGTCCTGCTGCCACACCACTGTTAAATAAACCGCCTCAAAATAAGCTCTTGGCCTAAATGTTGTTCTGTGTGCTGAAAAAAGGGCAGCTGGTCAAACCCTATAGCGTGCACTGACCTCAGATTAAAACCCATATGGATGAAGCGTGCAGTAAGATTGCCGATTCAGCGCTCTCTGTATATGAATGTGAAAGACAGAAAACCGAGTCGAATCAATTCCTTCTTTCTGCACACACACACAGCAAAATCTCCAGGGAGGAATGAAGCCTTATAGTGTTTATGTTTGTCTATAAGATATTAAACGAACATGTAGGTGTTAGTGTAGCACCACGAGGTTAGTCGGGTTTGATTTCAGCATGGACAGATATAAAACACAGTGCATGGCAAACTTCCTCTTCAGTAGTTTTTTTTTTCAGTATTGACGTTTGATCGACCTCAAAAAAAGGTTTTATCTTTTGCTGTCAGCATTAAACACAGTCTGTGCACCAAATGCATGTTTTTTTCCAGCCCAAACTCAGTTATATATGTATATATTATAGTTATATATATATTATTACCTACATGATTTATTGATGTAAAAACTTTAGTAGGTAATAGCAAATGCACTCCAAACAACGAAAAAATCCATCGTCCTCTTTTCCAAAATGTATGTTATGGGGACGTTCTCTTAATTTCTTAATTTGTGTCAGCGTTGATGACACGTTCCACTCGTCCTCATTTTCTCCTAAGACAATTGTTAGGACTTGCCCCAAATCACCTATAGCTGTATCAGTATCCATATCATTGCTTATAGTGACTCACACTATTTAATGTGGGACAAGGTCTTAATCTCTGATAATATAAATTATCTGTATTAAAAGTTCTTCCAGAAACAGAACTGCATTTTTCAGGAGGAAGAATTTGTGATTATTGATGTAGATGCAAAAAAAATTGTGTTGGTGCATTTTGGTAACGAGAGCTCGTTTTTTTGTGCAGAAAAAATCGCTTTTAGTAGATTTAGTAAGCTTTCACTCAGGTTTGATTGTTCCTTTACATATTTGCAAACGTCAAACATTTATCCAAGCCTCAACCCAAATTTCAAGTCAACAGCTTTTTCATAGGGAAAATAAGTTGAAATACTTCTCTATGGTAACTTAGATACCCGTAGATGCAGTATAATAACTGCTCTTCTACTTATAACAATAAATATGATTTAAGCACTAGACAAATTAAGTTGTATTGAATCAAAGTGGCCTACAGAGGCTATTCAGTCCCTGATGGATTTCTCTTGCAGCACTTTGCATTTGTAATGTCAGTGCAAATGACTTCTCTGAGAGCCGTACCGGATTAAACGTCCTGACTAATCAATAGAGGAGATGGGAGATGGTTTACTCTTGCACACAGTAGGAGCCATTTTGGGTTTTTATGTGAACGTTTAATTGGCCCACTTGGTGTGGCCATGACGTGTTGGAGATTTTCAGGTTATAAGTGGGGAACCTTTGTGTGTGTGGTAGGTGTTGCCTGACGGAGGGGGAGCACATATAGTGCGATACCTGTGTAGTTATGAAATACTGAATCTGTTTGTGACGCACGGATATTATGCGGATGACAGAAATACTTTGGTGAGAAATAAACCCAAACTATAAAATAACGTTACAATTAAGTCTGAACATTATTCAAGTTCAAGGGCTTCAAGTTTGGACTTTACACACAACTCATGTTTAGAGATACATACATCATAGCTTTCATTTTCATAATTTTCTGTTGGTAAGATTTCACTTAAATGTGCTGTTTTTGTAATACTTTCCAACTAAACTTCGGTGCTGAGTGAACTGGGTATTTATGTTTTGAGATGTATGAAGATGTATGCTGTAATAATCACCTCTCTGAGGACCAGATTGTTTACATTTTTTTTCTTATTTACTATTCAGTAACTGTTAAACTCTCTAAAATGAGAAGTGTAGCATATTGTAGAGAAGGTGCACAATATTATACAAGTTGTATTGGATAATAATAATAAAAATGTTGACTGCTTTAACAGAAACTTATACATTTGCACACATGCCTTTGTGAGAACTAGACAGAATTACTTTAATCCCATAAATATAAACATATATTTATATATTTATGTAAATGAAAAATTGAATTAAATTATTTAGCATGAAGTTACTCTCAGTTTAGTTCAGTTAGAATTAACTTTCTGATGTACCTCAATATTTGAAGTGCCAACTTGATATAGAAATACACATTTTTATGATCATTAAAGCACAGAAGTACCTTCTTGGCATATTTAATGTCAACAAAATTGCAACATTCAGATTGCTTATGTAATGATGATATGTGTGCTGATTGTGTGATGGTTTCCAGCGTGCTCACAAAGAATCAGTGCCTGCTAAACACTGCTCTATATACAGTAGACTGTTGAATGAGAGAGTGATTTCAGACACAGATTTATGAAGTCCGACACCTTCTAGCTTAAACCAGATACTGGCCTAAGTCACGTCTTCTTCCTGCTCTTGATTACTGTAGTTTGATTTCATAGTCTGGTTTCTCTGATCTTTGAATTTCGTCACACCTTTGCAGCGTACATGCAAACCTAAAACATTTAAAATAGTAAAATTACGGCTTAGTCCTCAGTTTGTACGACTCAGATCTTGACGAGAGCTCTGTATCGAACATTAAATATTTATACCTCTAGAATGGATGCACTATAATGGGTCTTTTTTTTTTAAAACACATTAAATGTGTTAATTCACAGAATGAATCCAGGAAATCATTAATAATTAAGGTGTATTAAAGTCAAGTTATTCAGAATCAGATCTACTTTACTGATCCTTGAAGGGAAATTGGTCATGTTACAGTTGCTTGTGTTTTAGAGTAGTAATGTGTATAAGCATAGGAAAATTATAAGGAAATTAATAAATAATAAAAGCAACAATGTTTATAGAAATAGAAAACAGAAGAATAGAAAAATTAGAAAATGTGAGAAATATGTTAAAATTCTTTATGTTGTATAGTAATAGAAATATGTTTGGTCAAATGTAATGTTTTTAATAATTATGGCACAAAAAACAAGGCATAAATATTATTTTAATATTATTATTATTATTATTATTATTATTATTATTATTATATAATATTATAATTATTATTGTCTATGTTCACATGGGTTTCCTTCAGATTCTTCAGTTTCCTCCCACCATAAAAGCAAAATCGCCCCTCTCTGCATTGCTATATATGTTTATATGAACCTGTTTATCTCAAGGGTCATGTTTTATTGAAGGCTTTCTCACTATCTATCAGACCTGATATGATGTCACTGAGATCACAACAAGAGAAATGTGAAATGCTGAAGTCGAGCTACAGAATGATGATGTGACTTTGTGTATACGTCTTTATGTGTGTTTACATGAAAGAGAAATGTCTCAGTTTCAGCATTGCTTTCTGGTTGTCCTGTAAACTAACTAACGGCCTGAGGTGACCTCACTGCTGCAGTGTGCTGAAAATGCAAAATAGTGGAAAGAGAGAGGGAAAGAAGGACAGAGAGTGAAGTGTGTGTGTATTTTAAGATATGTCCATACTATACCCATATACTGTACCATATCTGAGTTATATCCATTTATGTCTTGCTTTATCTAACTTTATCTCACCAGACATCACACAGAGAGTGAGAAACAGAGACACTAAAATGGAAAAAAGCAAAGCATGGGCGTGTACTGCCTGTTAAATCACATATCATATGACCTTCGACTCAACTGCATTACGGCGAAACAGAGAGAGATAATCTTTCATAGGCACCTCATAGGCAGCATCTCACATTTGAACCTCTTGGTTTATTATTCAGTTATTCACCTTAAACCATGTTATTCAGCACCTAAAATGAAACTGTATAATGAGGAACATAGTTCCACTGACTGATTCTGGGAGTTTAATCGTCATCCTTAATGCTTACTATGATGTCAGGAAATAGTAATATTATCACATTGCCTCTCTGTGGAAGTCTGAGAGAGAAAGTGAACGGTGAGAAAGCGTCTATTTGAGCTGCGGGCTCTCATTGATTCCCTATTAAAGCATGCACTGCATACCGAAATGCACTTTCTTCTTTCTCTGTTTGCTTTCCCCCCCCAACATGATGCATGCTCCTTTATTTCTCTGCCTCCTGCAGGCTCCGAGGTTGCCAAGAACAAGGACATAGAGAGGGAACTGAAGCAAGACTTCATGTATTGGATTTCTGAATGCATGCTGCGTCACGGCATTGGTGTGTCCTGCATCGGAAAGCTGTTCGACCGTGCAGTAAGTTCTGCAGTACATGGTTTTATTTAGAGGTCCAGGTCTTTTTCATTCACCTCACCTGTTTGGTCCCCGGGGGACCGACATGCTGCAGAGATGATAGCGGCACAGAGAGCAGAGCAGATGGGCTGAATGTTTATTGGATAAATTGAGGTTTCGAACCACAACATGTCAGCGAAATGTTGATGGAATATAACACGGCCTTAAAAGACAAATAACTGACAAGGTCACCATGGCCTTAAGCACAGTATTTTTTTATGTACTGCCTAAATTTTATGAATTGACTCACTGGTCAGAGAGAGAAGTCCAGAGACTGGAGCAATGACACTCTCTAAATAACTCCACGACTGGCAGCTGTGGTGAGGAGGTCCGTGGCGCTATGATCTCCAAAGTGTCATGTCTGTACCTGCTAACGGTACTGTGCTGGGCCAGTGCTCTTTGGTATCTCAGCGGCACCCGGCCCTCCACCTCCTACATCAGCCACATGTCTATCCCCATTCGCAAGCAGCCTCCAAGATTGGCGAAAAATGTCACGTTCAGCAACATCCGGACACGCACACTCAATCCACACGCATTCCACTTCCTGATCAATGAGCCGAAGAAATGTGAAGGCATCCCACCCTTCCTGCTCATCCTCATCAGCACCAATCACAAGGAGTTCGATGCCAGGCAGGCCATCCGCGAGACATGGGGAGACGAGAGCACGTACAGCGACTTTCGCATTGTCACACTCTTTCTGCTCGGTCACAATCCTGAACCGGTCCTCAATCAGATGGTGGAGCAGGAGAGCCAGATCTTCCATGACATCATCGTTGAGGACTTTGAGGATTCTTACCGAAACCTGACACTGAAGACGCTGATGGGAATGCGCTGGGTGGCCTCATACTGTCCTGACACCAAGTACGTCATGAAGACTGACAGCGACATATTTGTCAACATGGATAACCTTGTGTTGAACCTGCTAAGACCCAACGCACAGCCCAGGCAGCGTTTCTTTACGGGCCATGTCATAAACGGAGGGCCTATCCGAGACACTCGCAGTAAGTGGTACATGTCCCGAGAGTTGTACCCCGAGAACAAGTACCCGCCTTTTTGTTCCGGGACAGGGTACGTGTTCTCTGGTGACATGGCAGAGTTGATCTATAAGACTTCCCTCCATACGCATCTCATTCACTTGGAGGACGTTTATGTGGGTTTGTGTCTGCGCAAGCTTGGGGTCCACCCTATCCAGAACAGTGGCTTTAACCACTGGAAGATGAGCTACAGCCTCTGCCGCTACCGCAGGGTCATCACTGTGCACCAGATCTCACCAGAGGAAATGCACAGGATATGGAATGACATGTCTAGTAAGAAACATCTCAAGTGCTAACATCCTTTACATCGCCATCTATAGTCTGGGAGTACAAAGTAGTCCTTTGCTAGCATTTCAGTTTTACAGGAACCAACTATGGGTCTGAATCATGTATCAAGGTGGAGCAGTGGTGGCTCAGGGGTTAGTAATCCCAGGATTTTCAGAAAACTACGACTGGAGCCTTGAGCAAGGCTCTTAACCCTGCTTGGATTGTATCCTTTGTCAATTATAAGTCACTTTCAATAAGAATATTTGCCAAATGAATAAATGTAGAAAAGGTATGCAGACATCAAGATACATGTATAGGATTGGCAAGATCTTGCCTGTCCATATAACCAATATCATTTGGAATATGCAAGGCAAAATTCAATTCTAGTCATCGTTCAGAGCCATGTATGCCATGCCTGAGAAATTTGCTACAAAGTGTTGATAGGTATTATGGCTTATTATTAAACTTGAGCCAAGATCGAATGCCATTTTTAATTCCTGTTCTCTTATTTTTAATTCCTGATTCAGAGACAGACAAAATCTCTGCCATGGACTGAATAGAAAGTATTTTAGCTACAACTGTATGTTTACATGGCCTTGGTGTTTTTCTCTCTCTGAAATTGCTAAAAAGATAAGTATTGGTGAACCGGGCGGAGATCAAGTCACACTATCAGCGTTATCTTACAATTTATAACTTTGCTAACCCACGACCATGCAAAGAAATATACACCAGCAAGAATGGGAAGATAGGGGATACCGTGCTAGAGATTAATCACAGCTCTGTCAGATTAACAGTGTTAACAACATTTTTCTTAATACCTTGATGCACTGAGATGTAATCGCTTTTAGATGTCCCACAGGGACATGGTTAAGTACCTTTCAGCAGCCCATTGAACTGAAAGAGCACAAAACAGAGCAAGAGTAAGCAGAATTGAAACAATAGCAGGGGTGGACAAATAAAATAAGGACAAGGCAAGCCACAGCATGTTTCCCATTCCCACATTTTGGTACCTGGAAAGTCGTAGCTAACATAATATAATAATATATTGCCAATCTACTTAGCTACTTAGGTACTTTAATACAGACTAGCGTACATGGTTATTATCCTCTTCTAACAATTTGTAATGTAGCTCCTGGTCTTTGCGTCCTTGACAAAACGTCAGCAAGGACAGCATTCGAATATGACATGTGGGGTTCTCGCATCACAAGTCTTATCACTTTTATATTCTCTTAGGATGCTTTAAGACCATGAGCTGACTGTTTGATAAAAGGTTGTTTTTGCCACGGATGAGAAAATCCATGCTGATTTTTCATGCAATTGTGAATTACTGTATCTTCCACTTATAAGGCTCGCAGGGTTAGGGTTAGGGTTAACCCTAACCCTAACCCTAACCAACACTGCAGGTCTGGAGTGACCAGGTCCCATTAAAAATAATACTTCAAGTGATTGTGTTTGTTTGCACAATGCAGGATCTTCTTGTGGTTTGATTATTGGAAACGCAAGCTTTAAATCACAGTGTGTGAGAGAGAATTTGCGAGATAAAAATATCGCAATTTTGAAATATTAATTTGCAATTGCAAGATGTAAAGTCACAATTGTGTCATATTAATGTGCAGTTGTGATTAAAAAGTCGGTTGTGTGGAAATAATTCACAATTGCAAGATAAATCTATGTAATAATTTCTCAGACATTGCAGAACAAGCTTCCATAGCTACAGTATGTGATGGATTTGCGCTGGAATAATTTCTTGATTCCTGGTTCTGAAATGAGTGGTTCGTTATCCGTGCACACTAATAAATCAGCCTAGTAAAAACAACAGATCACAACTTGGCTAACGGGTATAGTGTAGTAGGTGCTGGGATATAAATACAGTATATATTGTACTATTGTTCCAACATAGTACAATTATACTAGGATTACTAATAATGTATTATATAATTATACTGTGTTGGAACGTACAATTGCCTTAAGTTACAATTAAGAAATATAACTTAAACTATCGGTAGTAAAACATTTTTTTTAATATATGTGTAATAACTTTTAAGTCATTATATTACATAAAAATATCAAATTTAGTGCTAGAAAAGCTTGAAAAAAGCTTTGTTTTCTGGTATCAACATTTCATATAATCAATGAGAATTTTCCCAAACATTAAAAATATAATTTTGTTCTTGTCAAAATTTCAGTTACTGTTACATATAGGTAAAAGCGTTTTACGTATATATCCAAAAAAAGATTTGTGTTAAGCCTATCATTATGGATTTTTCCCCCCCTATTTTTTTCCTCCAGAAACCTGAAGCATAAGGAAAGATTTAAAAAAGGAAATGTCCGATGGTCTCTCTATGTTGATATCTATTTTAAACCTGCTTGAGACCTGTATAGTATCTCAAAATAAATTTATTTAGTCTTATTAATTATACAATAACAATTAAATCCACACCAAATGTTTTTGCAATATTCTACATAGAGAAGGTATTTTTAAAATTTTTTCTGATTGTACTACTTGGGCAGGAAAAAGCTAATAGTGAGGACATAAAATATGCTTGCACACTGCTTCATCCACCCCTGTGTAACAGTTTGATCTTGTTATCTTGCTGTTATTTGACAGTGTATAAAAATGAGATGCTAACAATGTCTTTCTCTTCAAATATTAAATATGATCTTAGTGCATCCAGGTGTTAATCATCCTAATGAATCGAGCCTCAGGCGCTACTTTCTCTTGGCTCTTTCCATCCTCATGAAAAGTATGAGACCATAAACTATTAATCCAGACGGTGATGTTAAAGACGTGTATATTTGCAAGCTGCTTTGCAAAGTAGTAGAACCCAGTAGTGAACCTAAATTAAACAATTAAACACATCCATGCCAAAATAGACATCATTTTAAACTTAACACAGAGATCATATGGACATCAATATCACCATCGATATGCACAAATAGCGAAGGCACGTACAATAAAATCTTTAAGTAATATATATCGGTGTATACTGTTTATCCTACAGAGCATACGGATGCACAAGTTCTGCTGCTAATTCAGTAACTACGCCTCCTACGCTTCTACAATATGCAAACAATTATCTAAAGGTATTAACACCATTTCTGAAAATATCACCATTACACCAACTTTTCAACTTTTATTAATGTATTCTGGATGCATTTAAGGAAAATGGTTTGTGACTGTATGCACTAAATATTAAATATTAAAGCCACAATCAGAGATTTGTAAACTACACTAAATCTTAAAGGTAATTAAAGTATAACACTGGTACTGAAAAATCACAACTAGAACCAGTATTTGTCCATTTTTTGTCCTGAGAATGTGCTTTACAATATATTCAAAATAGCATATTCAGTGGAGTGTAAAAGTTGGCATCCACTATGTTTTCAGGAAGAAAGGGGAAGGAAAAATGTATGATTGTTTTTTTTTTATCTCTCTTTCAAAATGAGAAAGAAATAGGAATAATTTTTAAAAAAAGGTTTCCATTTTCAGATTTTCTTACAATGCATTTCCCACAAAATTTCAGGACATATTATACATACAATAAAATGAGATCATATTGGTCCAGTGTGAGCATTTTATTACTAATTTTATTCTTAGTTTTTAAATCTCTTAATGGTATATATCACTGAATGTTTAGATTTTTTTTATCCAAACATTTGTCAAGCTCCATCTATCACTATTAAAAGAAATTATTTTGCCTAAATAATAACATTACTATACACTCTAAAGTACTTTGGGTTGCATTTTAAATACATGAAAAATACACTAAATGTCCTGTTGCTTTAAAATACATTTCTTTGCCTTTTTAAAAAAAAAAAAAAGAAAGAAATTATATTCCTAGGGTTATGGAAATATTTGTCTGAATGTATGTATTTTTTTTTTCCTGCGATATCTGTTTTTATTTGTTGTAGTTTTTTTTGGATAGCATAGTGACCTTGAAGCTGCCTTTCATAATGAATTTTCAGATTTTGTTGTTTGCTTATTTTCATGTTAGTGTGTATCACATCCCTGAGCTTGATTATTGAATTTTTCTGAGGACTATGTCACTCCTGTTAGCTGCTTCCTCCAGAGCTGAGGAAACATATTTATTACTCTGAAATCTCTGACTGTGGCTTTCAGGGCTGTGAGCTATAAGCTGATGGCTGAGTAGTAGGGAAGCGGGATGGGAGGTTCGGTCTATCAGTGCATCATGGTGATACACAAGCTGTATGATAAAGACCACATTTTTTTCAATAGAAAGGATACTGATTGTGCACTTTAAAGAAAAACACACAGAAAATGACTCCTTGTCATGGCATCTCTGAAGGTTTGACTAAACATATCCTTCATTTTTTTTTAAAATAAATGCCTTGATGAGCCCTTTTGCCTCTGTTCTATTTTCTCTGGTCTCAAACATAATTTTTTTATGTCTTGTATAGTATAAATACTTGTATAGTATATTTATGTCTTGTACAGTATAGAATAGTAGATTCTATACAGTAGAAATAATAGATAAATTCTATAGTATAGTATAGCATAGCATATAGTATAGTAGGATTGTATATATTTGTAAAATATATTTATTTATTTATTTATTTATTATTTCCATCCAAGCTCAAATATTACATGTGTATTGTAACTGATTTCAACCTTTAAAATGTGTAAGCTTTCTTGGGCCACGCCTGTATATTTTATTGAGTGCTATATTTTGTTCAAATGTTCGAGTTCAAGTGGCTTTTATTGTCATTTCAACCAAATACAGATGATACAGTACATGGAGAAACTGAGACAATGCTTCTCCAGGACTAAGGTGCTACACCTTTGGATATTGGAAATATATCTCAGCTGTAGAGCATGTTAGGATGTTACATGATGTGACAGGATGTGAAACTCGGAGGACACTGAATGTTTTTGCCCAAAAAACCCTCTACCATTTTTTGGGTCAAAAATTTGATGTTCTCAGATCTTTACCAAATTTACACCATGCATTACAGATGTGAATACTCGCACATGAGTGTGCATATTTTTGTTCTATCCCGCTCCAAAGCTGTGATATTGTACAGTATATACAGTATATATTATACAGTAAATTAAATAGGAATGGTCAATAAAGTGGTTAAAGAGGATAAAATATATACAATATACATTATTACATTTATGTAAACCTATATATTTATTTTATTGTAATATTTTGGAAATTTGACTAAGTGCACTCCTGTGATGGCCTTGACCTCCATAATGTATGTGGTGAATTTGGTCAAAATCTGAGAACTTTTTTTTTTTTTCCCCAAAAAATACAAAAAATACTTACTGCTTTTTGGGTGAAAAATGTGATGTTCTCAGATCTATAGCAAATTCACAGCATGCACTGCAGAGGTGAAGGCTAACACAGGACTGTACTTATTTATCTCCTCTCATGCTCTAAAGCTATGATATAGTACAGTATAGGACAGAAGGGAACAGTAGATGAAACATTTATGGTATAGTGTAGTATAGTATAGTTTATAGATTAAATAGGTACAGTCAGCTGGCATAATGTGGTATAGTGTAATATATATAGTATATAGCATGGTATAGCACGGTAAAGTATACTAAAGTAATTAAAATAAGAATTCTATAGTGGATAAAAATAACATGGTATGGTATGGTACGGTATGGTATGGTATGGGATGTTATCCAATGGCACAGTAGATAAAATATGTGCAGTATACATTGCATTTACATTTATGTGCTGCTGAAACCTGTATATTTTATGGAGTGTAATATATTGGAAATGAGAGACTTAAATCTCAGCTCTGGAGCATATTAGGATGAATGTACAGTAAGTGCACTCCTGTGTTAATGTTGTTATAGTATGTTGTAACAGCAAACAGCAGATCACATAGGTATTTTTCCATCCAGACCCATGTACTGCTTGTATACTTTAACTGGTATGGACTTTTAAAATGTTTAAATCTGTGCACGGCTGTGTTTTTAACTGAGTGTAATATTTTGGAAACGAGAGACTCAAACATGAGCTCTGGAATGTGATCAAATGAAATTAAGTGCACTGCTCTTGACCTGGATAACAGACATGGAGGATTTGTTGAAAATCTGAGAACACTGAATTTTTTGCCCAAAAACACAAAGGCAAAGAACCCTTACTGGTTCTGGGGTGAAAAACCTCTGATCTACACTAAATTCACAGTGTGTGTGTTGGACTGTGAGGACCAACTGAGGACCACACTTTTTCATTCTATCATGCTCCAAAGCTGAGAAAAAATATAGCATAATATATCAGATAGGATAGGATAGGAAATAAACTACATTCACTATAGTGTAGTTCACTATAGGGTTTAGTATATCGGGTATAGTATAGTAGGGTTTAGTATATCGGTATAGGTATAGTCAATAAAACTGGTGTTTTATGGAATCACACAGTATGCTATAGTAGTTAAAATAGGTATCCATCCATCCATTATCTATACCGCTTTATCCATCTGGGTCGCGGGGAAGCTGGAGCCAATCCCAGCATCTTGGTGCGAGAGGCGGGGTACACCCTGGGCAGGTCGCCAGTCCACCACAGGGCCGACACAGACAAACAGCCACACACGCT
>JAQMYM010000036.1:27879087-27921242 GCA_030014255.1 Parauchenoglanis ngamensis | reverse complement strand
ACACACACACACACACACACACACACACACACACACACACACACACACACACACACACACACACACACACGATCACAGAGTCGCTGTAACAGCTGGTCCACACACCAGAGGGCAGTATGAACCCACGGTACTAACCTGAACCCACATCTCCATCTGTGACTAAGCTACTCTCATCCGTCGTGACTCCCTGGAGGGTGAAACAGGTCGGCTTGTGCGTGTGTGCCTGTGTTTGTGTGTCGTCTGTCTCTGCACTGGTCTGCAGGAGCTCCTCGATGTTGGAAACCCTACAGCTGATCCCACACCCCGGTACTGCCTGGAAGTCATGGCAGAAGCCCAGTGTCTCTGTGCCAAGCTCCTGCAGTAAGCACACACACACACACACACACACACAAACACAGATTATGCATCTCTAATTCAACTCTAGTACTTCAAACCAAGTTGATTCCAGCTCTGTTTAGAGTGTCTCGATATTATATTATGCAAGGAATAAAATAAAATGAAATGGGGCGTGCTGTTGTACGTAGGCTGAGTGAAGCAGGGTTACTGTTATCATCCTGAATGTGATCATTTTCTGACAACAGCGCATCCTGTTTTATTACTCTTATTCCACAGCAATTTATCAACACTAACCATTTTTATTGATTAAAAATACAACAGTACTTTTTATCCATTTATAGTTACATTTAATGTTGTGGAATGTCCACAAGACAAGTTAGTAATGTTCTCGCAGCTATACATCGTACATCCTCTTTTTTTTTTATTTCTCTTGAAGTTAATAAGACAACAAATTCAGATTGTTGCCGAGAAACCGGAAGCCCTCTGTCCTGAAGACTGTCCAGTTACAGCTTTACCTGTCTGTTCGTGTACTATGACAGTGTGTGTACCTCTTTGCAGTGTTTGGTGACTGCCATGCCCAGTGGGTGTTCGCTGCTGGCCTCCGCAGTGCCCACTATGGCTAGAACTTTCCGGAGAGGCAAACGTGCCAGATCCCACAGAACCAGCACCCGGGTGACCCGAGGAACCCCGTTAGTGATGGTGCCTGTTTTGTCGAACATCACCGCTCTGACCTGCAGCAGGCAACACGCAGGAGTTTACTGTCTTTGCGCCACATTATAAACATGCCTCAATGACTGAAGATGCATTTACACTACAGATTTTACTTTCATCAGCATGAACAGATCAAGAGCTTAGCTTTACCATATTAAACCTCTGAGAAATTTAAGAGTGGCAAGAAGCCGGTCGTGCAAAATATACATGGCATAAACTTTATCTTTATCTTTAACTTTATCTTTTAGCAAATTAGGGATGAAAATGTATGAACAATTTTTGACAATATGACAGCTTTTGGTATATCAATATATAGCTTCACGATATGATTTTAAATTATGTATAACACAAAAAACTGTACAGCTTAAAAATAATACCTTAACCTTAAGATTTGGTTAAATATTTATAGCAATATGTAGAAATGGATATATGGAAACGATAAAGAAGATTCATGCCTTGTGGGCCATCTCCAACGGCTCTCCACCCTTGATAAGAATGCCGTTCTGCGCCCCGACCCCAGTGCCCACCATCACCGCCGTGGGGGTTGCCAGGCCAAGAGAGCAGGGGCAGGCGATAGACAAAACGGTGATGGAGGCCTGGAAGGCAAAACGCACCACCACGTCCGTCCGGGAAATATTCTTATCATACTCCTAAACAGAAGACACCACTGTTAAATAGAGGAGGTTTGGACACACAGAGACGTACGGGATGATAGATGAACTGATAAAAAAGGCTAATAAGATAACTGCAATAGGAAAAGCAATCAAGGAAGCCATGTTGTTAAATTGCTGTCATTACTCACGGGAAAATACTTCGCTACGATGTCAAAGTCAAAAGTCCCAATAATGAGCCACGCTGCCAGTGTTGCCACGGAGACAAACACAATGAAAGGGACGAAGTATCCGCTCAGCTTGTCTGCAAATTGCTGGATCGGTGCCTGAGCAACACAATCAGGACACATTCATAATCATAATCAAATTAACTTCTGGGTAATTGAAGGGGTTTGTGTGTGTGTGTGTGTGTGTGTGTGTGTGTGTGTGTGTGTGCGTGTGAGTGTGTGTCTTTGATGAATGAGGACCATAGTTTGCAATGTTTATTTATTATCATTTTGATCCATTGTCTTGAAGGGTGCCAATAATTCAGTGGCACACCCAGCTATAATCTGGCTATGTATTTTGTATGTAAATGTATATGTGCATGTTGTGTGTGTGTACATGTTGCGTGTATTACCTTGGACGTCTGTGCCTCCTCCACCAGACGGACGATCTGGCTGAGCGTTGTATCTGCTCCTACATGCGTGGCCTCGACTAGCAGCGCTCCATGAGCGTTAATCGAGCCAGCAATCACACAGCTGCCAGGTCTTTTCCTGACTGGCATGGGCTCGCCTGATGTAACACAATGCCACAAATGAACACTGCTGTCCGTGTTCAGACATTGGGCTAATTAGGTCACTGAGTGACACCTCGCTGCCACCCACACACTGAGCCTCAGATTGCACAGAAGTTTGTGTGAAAGTTTAAACAGGGTAAAACAGAAAGGTGATGACTAGCATATGGCTGCACACAAGAATTATGTTAAACTTCATTAATGTCATGATTGTATCGTCAGCAGTCTAGCACACCAAAGCTAGCGCATGTACTGTTAGCAAGCAGGTGATGGTAGCTAGCTAATTTTAACATTTACATTTACTTACAGCTAGCTAACCTTAAGCAAAACACCAACTTGTACTCAGCTAACATGATAAGGAGCTAGCATTAATGTTAGCTGCAAGTTTGTGAGTGAAAATAAATTGACATTTTATACAAAGCAACTTTTGTTACTAATCATTCATCAAAGTAACTTTTCTCAACCAAAAATATATTTGGTAAACTATTAGTTGTACTAGCTAGCTATAGATTAGATTGCTAAATTGATAGCTAGTGAGTAGTATTAGTTAGCAAGCTTGCTAGCGAAGCTTAGCAAGCAGGTGATGTTAGCTAGCTGACTGAAATGAACCCAAGCACCATGCTGTTCTTAGCTACAGTGTAGTGAGCTAACACATTAGTCACTGAGTAAATTTGGTTAGCGTAAGGTGAGATTAGCTAGCTAACTAACATTAGCCAAAACACCAAATTGTAGTTAGAGCATGATATTATATAATATATGAATATGTGTGCTCAATATATATATATATATATTTAATATAAAATCAGTGATCATTAAACCAGAGCCTATTTTTATAATAATTTTATATGAGACATAATAATTTAATTTTTAAAAATACCTCTTCAAGTAATATAATATAATTGCTATGGTCAAGTAACTCTATTCTAGTAAAGCCATAATTCTATCAAAATCCTTTGAAAGCAGTACTAAGGGACGTGTCACAAGCAAGTGAAATTCATTAGTACCTGTGATCAGAGACTCATCAGCCATGGAGTTTCCCTCGATCACTTTCCCATCGACAGGAAACTTCCCACCAGGTGCCACTTTCACCACGTCTCCTCTCTGCACCAGCTCCACTGAGATCTGCTCCTCACTTCAGAAGATGTATTGGAACATTAGGGCATTAGAACTGTTTGTGTGTGTGTTTATGTTTAAGGGTTGTACATAAAAAAGGGGGGGGTTTTACAGTTTTAATAAATAATTGCTGGATTCAGTTTTCCCAGAGATCACCAATGAGTCATTAATATGCATGACACAGACCCATTAATGGTTATTAATATCTATAAGCTGTATTGTTTGCACTGATTTTAAATTGTAGGGATGAACTGATATATTGGCCGAATATCGGTATTTACACATATTCACCTTGTTGACTGATATCGGCTATCAGCTATCAAATAAGATGATTTTCACTGATATCAGTGGCCGACATTTATCTGTTGCATCACTTCAGTTCTGCACTTGCTAAATGTGTTGGTTATTAGTGAGCTGACTCAGACAACACTAGCTGCAGATTCAAGGAAGATTTTGTAGGTGGTACTGTACTATAATACCACCCGTAACAGCCATTGGCTGGACACACGTCTGTCATGATGTAAGAAGGCAAAGGGTGCTGTATGGTTTGTTTTCAAACGTTAAAAAAAAAGACTTTCAGACTATAAGACATTTCAGTTTGCTTGGTTTTTTTTTTTTGTAATAAAGATTTCTTTGTTTGGCTGGCACAAAAGGGGGAATAAATAACAATAAAAACAAAATAACAAACAATAAAATACCTGTATCGGTTATCGACAAGTTATTATTTTATATATCGGTATCAGTACAGGCCCAGGATTTCAGTTACCTACTAAACTGCATACAACTTTGAATTTGTGAGCTGTTACCAGGTGTCATTGTTTACAAGTGTAGCCTACTATTTAGAACAACAGTATGAGGTTTGGGATGTAGTGTGTATGTTACTGTAACCATGAGCCTATCGTAGTGAGTTATTCAAAACGCAAGTGATTTTGAATGGTGTGTAATTTATGAAAGCTCTGTTTCTGCTGAACTGAAGAAACTATGCTAGGTACAGGTTAGATGTTTTCTCAAACTCTTCAAAGCTTAAAAAAAATCATCATTCATATCAAGTAATGACCACAAATATTCAGACTCACAATATTAAATGTAACTATAAATGGATAAAAAGGACGACTTGTTGTTCTTTAACTGATAAACATTGTTGGTAAATGTTGCTGTGTGGGTTGCTATTTATGCAAAAAAAAAAAATCAACTTTGGAGTAGCTATAATTTATAGCAAGTTCTGATATAATTTATTACTTATTAAATTTATTCAATAATTTGCTGAGATTGAATGACCTTCAGAAGGAAGCACTCATTAAGAAAGACGTTATTGAGGTTTACATTTTACAACATTTACAAAAAGAATTACTCCAATTGAACATTTAATTGGGGTCCACTGAAGTTAGTAGATTAGCTAAGAATGATATTGTGACTTTCATAGATGAATAAAGAAAAGTTTAATTGAAATTAATGTAAACACACACTTGTTTTCAAATCCAGTGTGTGTGAGTGCAGAGTGAAACTTTGAATAATTCATACCTGATGATGGAGTTGTCATGGCCCAGTGTCACTATGGTCGCATCGGTGGCCTGCAGAGACATGAGTTTGGCCAGAGCCTTCGACGTCTTACTCTACAAAGACACAAATTACTGTAAATACTGAATGTGCTGAGACATATCCCTTTTCTACAGAGCAACAACAACAAAGTCATTTACATAATAAGTAATATCAATTTGAGCTGTTTATCAGCAAAACACACAAGGAGCATTTTAGGAGTTTGTTACTGATTAACCTAAGAAAGCAAAACTCAAGAACTGGATTTGTTTTCAAAAATCAGAAATTTTATGACATGGTCATATCTGGACCATGTGAAGGAAGTGAATGAGTAGCATGATAAGAGGGCATGACTTTAACCTCAGACAACAAACAGAGAGCAGCTTGTTTCTTTACGTTGCACAATATGGACAAATTGACAGGCAGGCGCGCCACACATACAGATTAGAAACCACAAGTAATTGTTGATTTAGTAAAGAAGACTTGTATTGAACTTTTTTGGAAGGCGTCCCCAGTGTACACACTTTTTAAATTACATTCTAAATTCAGTTTACTTCCTTAAAGACTAATGGAATTAGTCTAATATCTGCCAAACACACAACACCCCATCAAACACAACATTTAACCTACTTAAAAATATTCTTTACTATTTATACTACCTTCATGTCTGACCTACTTCCAGGAGTTTTATGACTTTTCCTTTTACCTTGGCAATGTGCTCCAGCCAGCGTCCAAGGGCAATGAAAACAAACAGCATCGGAGGCGTGTCAAAAAAAGTGACTGGACTTTGCTTGGCTCCCTCGCTCATGGCTACCACCAGCACCACACAGGAGTAAATGTACGCAATGGTGGTGGCCAGAACGATGAGCACGTCCATGTTGGCCACGCCGTGTCTCAGAGAAAGATAAGCTTGGACGTAGAAGTATCGACCTCCGAAGATCTGACAGAGGCGGAGACAGAAAGACGGACAGAGTCAAGATAATTAATGAAGCTTAAACTCTTTAGTAATTTATATCGCATTCATAAGAAGTTCAAGTAACTGTATGTCATCAATATGTTCTCACATCACAAAATGTGTACAATATTGCATGTATTTATAATTAAACTCAACAGATCGTCAAAATTATTTTTCTTTCATTTAGACTTTTAGAACACAGTGCTGTTGAATTCGCAAATCTGACTGGTCAGAAGGACAAAATCCAGATATTTGCACTGCCAAGCTAAAGTGTGTGAAATTTGATAATCTAAATGATATGGCATAAACATAGGTGGAAATCCGGGGGAGGCTGGTAGACAGAGGGGACATGTCCCCCCCTTCAGGAGGGTTGTCCCCGCTATATATCATTGTATTCCTAACTATGCAATACAAATACTAATATTAATAATATGCACTGAAAGCACGTGTGCAATATAAAACGTAAAGCAGTGAGTTTTTCCCACCCAGTCTGCAAATCTTTACACTTCAATTGGCAGAGAAAAGTTAAAGCGATCGTTTTTCACTGCAACAAAATGCCAAGTAAGTTAGTAAAGCCACAGTAATATCAAAGGCATATTTTAGTTGATTTAATTGGTTATTTATTCACGTATTACTTCAGCCTTCAGAACTGTACTTATTTTAAACTTACTATTCTTTTAAAGCTTCTGAAGCAGACTCAGAGATTAGTCCAGTAACACATATGACTTTGTAATGTATTTAAAACATTTCATCAAGCTAATCCTTATTACCAACCAGCTATCTAGTAGCCGACGTATAACCCTAATAAGGATTTCTTGTATATACATTCATTCAAGTACAGCACTTTTGGCGGCACCTTTTGTGTCCCCCCAGAAATTGCTCTTGGGAAATATTTCTGTTTATTGTCCCCCCAAGCGTGAAATGAAATTTCTGCCTGAGCATAAATGAATTAGGAAATATTTGTGACTTTTTCTTTTATTATAAATATAATAATTGGAATATTTGGTTGAAAAAGGGCCAAGGGTTTACAATCAATAACTATTTTCTTTTCTATGAGCTTGACTGGTTTACCGTTAAAGTGCAGCCACCTTTAATAAAACACTAATCTTATCGCTCCTCAGTTCTCAAACGCAAAGTTTTAAGTCTTTGGCAGAGCACTTGCTTAAAATTTTCCCTTATCATTCTGCCAGAATAGTCAGGATTAGACGATAATGTACGATACTGCACTCTTCGAGGATTAAAGAGAAGCAGCACCTGGACAGGAGTACAGAGCAAGAAAAAGATCAGGTTGAGGAGAGAGAGTCCGGGCAGCAAGTTCTGCATTTCTGGCATAGATCCTCCATGTTCTCCATGCTGCTTATCCATCACCATCATGTAGATCATCAGGCCCATGACGGGGATCCCGAACAACAGATTAAACAGGAAAGACTGACGCCAACTGCAGGCACATGACACACAGTGAGGTCCAGGTGTAACACAGCTGTAAACACACTATACTTCTGGCACACGCTTGCCTTCCTTGTACTGATGATCTACCGTATTTTAGCACACTATTACTACATATACATGCCCAACATATTGTCAATGGAGTAGGATATAATAGAGGTGCACATTTTGTGCATTTGCTTCTTTATTGTGTTAATATCACTGCAATTTAATTGCGGTAAAAAAACAGATACTTGCAGGCGTATCTCCTTCTGGTGATCCAAGCCATCATTTTTTCTTAAGGCATCATTCCTTATCAAGGACACGCTAAACCCGAGACCCTAAACCACAGAAAGAAAATAGAGACATATGAAAATATGATGTATGGTCATATGTGATAACTTCAGTATAAGTACATGTCTGAGAAATCCCTTCACATGACATGCTTCGGACAAAACCGTTTTTTTTTTCTGCTTATAACATATTATTATATTAATATTAATATTAATATTAATTACATATGTATTAAACTGTAAGTAACAATTAATATAGTTTTCCAAAACAATGTGCTTTATATCCTTCTTAATCTTGTCTAGGTTGTCTATGTGCAAAGATCACGTTGAGTAAGAAGCCAGTTTAATAAAAGTGAAAACAGTCAGTCTGCCTAGAGATGTCTAAAACCTCGCTAGCTGATTTCATCACACAGAGAATTTCAGGCTTTGATCAAGTTTGAGGATATGTGCCTCACTGAAATGTACATAAACCTGCTCAGTCCAGTTTGTAATCAGATGCCAGCTATAAAAATGTGCTACAGGTGGAGTGAAACCTTTAGATTAATTTTTTTCCCCCTTTTCCTGTATTAGATTTTAAATACTAGAACTTCACTTTTGGTCGAGATATATTTCAGTTAAGGAAAGCATATACTGTTCAGAACTATATGCAGTCGAAAATGTCAAAATTTTACCATGTGAAGGATTTTCCCAGGCAGCCACACATATGATATGTAATACATATTCAGTGTTATGGTATACAGCGATGTACTATAGTCTAATTAGTACAATACATACGTAAGGAAACCTACTGTACCCAAGAGCCGATTTCTAACATTTTGGAAATTATATATAGTATGAATTATATATAGTATAACAAATCTTAAATGAAATGAATAATAATGCATAACATGTATATAACACATGATATGCCTAAACCTCATTAGTATTGACGTCCTTTATTTCAGCCTTGAATTTTCTACATAAGAAACATGTTTGTCCATCGCCGACCCTGGTTCAACTCCACGACCCTGCGCCCAATCATCAGACCATTCATTCGTAAAAAAGACACTCAAGCACCTCTTGAATCAGTGCAGCCATTTTTTCATCAGGGCAGCAATTACTACAGTGGGATCAAATCCAAGGCCAGAAGATACAAAGCACTCAAAGTGCTCATTTATTAAAATGGCCATACGCATAAAAAACACAGAAATATCTTGTACATGGATAAAGGTTCATTTTGTGCAGAGTACTTCTGTTTACCTCGATAACTCGGATGATGTCACGTGTCCCAACTACTTCGGGATCGAACTTAATGCGAGCCTTGTTTGTTGCCAAGGCAACCGTTGCCTCCAGAATGCCATTTGTTCTGTGGAGTTTGGTTTCGATGTTATGGACACAGGAAGCACATGTCATGCCAGTCACCTGGTAACACATGAGTACAAGGATACAGAACATACAGCAAGTCAGTGGTAATAAATCTTATAAAACTATAATTGTGCTCCTTTCTGAAGTGAACCCTGACATACACAAAATCAAAGTGGGTGCATCCTGCAAATCAACAACAGAATATTTATATCACATTTAGAAAGGAAGATGCAAATTTTGGACTATTGCTACTTGTTGCTAAGTTTTTTCTTAGTTGCAACAATGAAAGAATGTTTCTAGAACTCTAAAACACGAAGCATCTTGGTGGAATAATACAAAATTCTTTATTTTGTCCTTTTTTTGCCTTCAATTTGTGTTAACAAAGAGTAGATTCATTCACACATACATAAATTATTATGTGATGATTAGAACTGTTCAATAAATATTACATTGGAAAAAATCAAATGCATGTTTAAAAAACGTTTGTTCTAGCTAAATTATGCTTATTTATATTCTATTGGTTAACACCAACCCAGAATATTCACTATAATATCTAATTGGAAATATAGATTAGATTTACTACTTTTAAATGTAGGCTGTTTTTAATTTATTCATTTATTAATCATAATTCTGGTTCATACATACACTTGGCCTGCATTTAAAGCTAAGTTTTAATTTATTGTTGTCACTGTTTTTCAATTTAGAGTCAAATCAGAATCTTGGGAGCAAAATATCCACCATTTGATCCCTTTGGTCATGACCAATTAGGAGTACCCTTTAAAGTAATAGTTCAACATTTTAGTCTGGAATGACTACAGGTTTTAAAGTACTTGTTACAAATGTGATCATGACTTTTTTTTCTTCCCAAGCTCACTCCAGACAATCAAAAGGACTGTATATTTCTACCACACATCACATAATCTAGAATCAGTTCAAATGTATTAGTCTGACATCTTTTCCTTTTTATATACTTTCATATATTTAAGTATTTACACATTTTATCTAAAATATTGAGTAGTTACTTCCACTTTTAAATGAGTAAGATTCACTATTGAGTACAATATTAAACTTTCACTTTAGTATAATTTTTCTCTACACAAATCACATAATAACACATAATAACACATGATAACATAACATAGCAGTTCAAGCTCACAGAAAGGTCCACAAGGCCGTTGCTGACTACACCCTCGTCCATTAGCGAAGCTCCAAATCCCAGTCCAGCGATGAGTTTAACTATCTGTGCTGAATCCACATAGTCTGGGTCATACCTGATTTCAGCTTTACCTGCCATCAGGGCTACGAGGACAGATTTAATACCTATACATATAAACATAGTTTTAAACGAAACATCAAATACACTAGAAAAAGCACACCACACACATTAACTCACATTAACACACATTAACAACACATTAGCATAATGGGATGTATTATCATAATAACACATTAACACACCTGTGTGCTTGTGCAGCTTTCTCTCGATGTTGGCCACACATGAAGCACAGGTCATCCCCGTGACCCGGACGAAACATTTCTGTGTCTTTTCCTCTTCGGGAACCTCAATTCTTGTTGAATTGACTGAGGATTTGGAGATCTGGGGCATAGCTGTTGGTGGAGTTGTGTTCTTGCAGTGTGAGGATGTGCTTTTTTGTGATGCTTGTCTACTGTGTAAGACGTCACTGAGGGCAGAATCTTAGATGGAGAGGTAGAAACAGTAAACAGTTCAGCTATAACGTAAGTGATGACATGTTTTATGGACATTACTCATTATTAAATGTAACTATAAATGGATAAAAATTGTCATTCTTTAATAATAAGTCAATTTTAGCGTCGACAAATTGCAGTGTTATAAGCCGCAGAAAACAGTTGCTGTTTTACAGGAAAATAACAAACTTCGGGGTGGTAACAATAACCCCACTTTATCACATCACCCCTGTCATGATCACTTTCCTATAACAACATACCCCTTTGATGATTGCTATTGGTGATACATTTCTGTACACCAGTACACTTCTCTTTTTGTCTTGAAGTTAATAAGATAAGAAATGTTGACACGTTTCGGAAAACCTACAGCCTTATCCCTCACAGTCACAAAGCGTTTACACTGGAGACTCCTTCCAAAAATGTTAAATATAAATCCCTCCTTAAATAAATAAGCATCTTCTGACCAACCAGAATTGAGAATTCAACCTTGCTGTTGTGTACATCATAAGTACTTAACTGAGAATATACAACATACTAGTGTAACTAATAATATACTACTTGCAAACGCCACAGCTAGAATTTAATAATAACAACTTGTAAGTGTTAAACTGGGTAGAAAGTCATTTCTGTATCTCTTAACCAAAGTGCTGCGGTCATGCTGAGTACAGGTCCTAATGGCTGCTGAAACATAAAGCATGAATTAGAGAGAGGGAGAGAAAAAAAAGTAATATAAGCCCTCTATAATCCGCTTAGCTGTTCATGCTCAATCCTGGCACTTGCATACCATTTAAAGGTTGTCACGTCTGGTCCTGAGTCATTCAAGGTTCACTATTGAAAAGTTTCTTGTTAATCTTCAATGCCCATTTTCTGCTAGTTACCAGAGAAACACAGGATCACAAGATCTTGATCATTTAGTGCACGCAAGAACATGAGATGTAGTTCTATTCCACACAGTGGCTAGGTGTCGTGGTTTTAGTCAATTTTTCCCCTTTTTGATAATTCCAACTCAATGGATATGATCCATTTAATATTTTCTGATTGCTAAGTCATGTGAGTTTTAGTTCCTGAATAATAGCAAAAAATAAATCAGGGAAAAGCATCTGAGAAATTAGAATGCCTGGCCATGAACTTTAAAATCCAGCATTTACAGAGTTTGCCTATGGGAAATGTTTGCTTTGATTGCTTTATGTTGCCTTGACTTTTTACACAGCTCCACACGGGCAAATCAATCACATCAGAAGTCAGATGAGGGAACCTGAAATGATTAGCAGTGAAAATTATAATGGTTCATTAATATAATTTAAACATCCTGTCAGAAATTCAGTCAGATTAGCACATCTTAATTAGCTGCCTAGCTTAAGCAGTGAAGATTGTGAATATGACATAAAATCCTGTCGGAAATCGTTAGGTTAGTTCTTGTTAACTAGCTGGCTAGTTTAAGTAATGACTATTATTGACATCTGTACAATGTGACTCTTGGAAAATTCTATCAATTGCTTGCTAGCTTTAACACTGACGATTGTGTACATTTCTAAAGATGAATTAAAAATCATGTCAGGTTAGTTCCTCTTATCTAGCTGGCTAGCTGGCTAGCTTTAACCGTCAGGTAAGATCGTGTTAGCTAGCTGCCTAGCTTTAGCAGTGAATATTTTAGCAGTGTATATATTTTTCAAATTTAACTTAAAAATCCTGTCAGAAATCCTGTCAGGTTAGCTTATGTTAACTATAGCTGGCTAGCTCTGGCAGCAAAAATTGTGTGCATTTGTAACTATGACTTATAAATCCTGACAGATCCTGTTAGGTTAGCTCATGTTCAGTAGTGAAGAATGTGTACATTTGTAAATATGACCTGTCCTGTCAGAAATTATGCTACTTAATGTTTGCTTGCTGGAAAGTGTCAGAAATTAACATTTCATATTAACATTTGTAAATATGACTTAAAAGTCCTGTCAGAATTATTAAGAATAGTAAATGTTAACTTCTTGGCTAGTTTTAACAGTGAACGTTGTGTATATTTGTGAATTAAAATATAATTTACAATAAAGTAGGTGTGTAAAATATGTCTTAAAATTCCTGTGAGAAATTGTTAGCTTGCTGTCTTGTGTTGGAAATGAAAAATAATATATTTGTAAATATGACATGAATCCCGCCAGAAATTTTGGAAGTTTGTCCATATTAGCTGTGTGCCTTTGTAGATATGGCTTAACAATCGTGTCAGAAACGCAAAGTAGTTACTGAAGATGAAGGGATGGATGAATTAATTAATTTTTTTTAATATAACTGTGAATGCATGTACTCGAATATGCTACACCATGACTGTATGTTGTGTGTGCGTGTGTGTGTGCACACTTTACCTTGTTCAATGGACGCCTCAAAGCCCATATCCTCAATGGCATCCCTGAGTTCTGCAGGACAGGTCACTCTGGGGTCAAATGTAATTATTCCCTTCTGTTCCTTCAGATAAACTGTGTTATCATGCACACCCTTTCTCTGGGATATCAATTTCTCTATGGACTGCACACAAGAGTTACACGTCATGCCTTTTATTGTAATCATAACTTTCTGGAGTGAAGCTCTGTCCAAGGAATGAAACCCAGATATCTGAGAGTGCACAAACCCATTAGTCCTGGAAGTATGTTCCTGGAATTCTGGAGTTACTCTAAAATTCCCAAAAGGAAGTTCCTCTATTACTGCTTTGATTGTGCCCAAGGTAACCAGAGATGGATCATATTTACAATCCACACTTCTGCTTTCCAAAGACACCAACACACCCTGGACACCCAACACAGCAGATAAGCTCTCGGTAATATTTTTCACACACGACCCACAGTGCATCCCTTCCACACCAAACCTTGCCTCCACACATTCGGACTGTGCCATCTTCGGAAAAATATAACTTGAGTCTTTCTGATTGAGATAAGCATCAAAGCCCATGTCTTGTAGGTGTTCCCTTAGGTCTTCTGGCTTCAATTGTTTGGGGTTATACCATACAATGGCTTCCTTGTCACTTAACGATACATTCAAACCCTTAACCCCTTGTAGTGCTCCAATCCGGTCCTCGATGGAGCGTGCACATGAGTGGCAGGTCATCCCTTCCACTTGGATCCTTACCAAGCTCACTTCCTGAGCTGGCTCTCCAGATTGAGGAGCATCAGTCACTTCTCTCACTCCATATCCCATCCCCTGAATCTCCTGTAGGATCTCTTTGGCTGTCACTGTAGATGGATGATAGCTTACCCATGCTCGGCCACCAGATTGGGGAATAAACACATCGACTACACCGCTGAGTGCAGAGAGACATGTCTGGAGGGCAGGAGTACCGTCTGGGCAGGGAGAGCCGCTAGTTATTAGAGTTAGAGTTAGCCGAGAAATGCGGTCAATATTTGGTCGAAGTTCACTGAGACTTCCTGCCATATAGGCAAGATTATCAAAAGCATGATTGCTGGAGACTCCTGTCCCACATGGACCTCCATTTTCCTAAACACAAGGAGTTGTGATTAAAATCGATTTGTATATTTTTGCAACCCATAAATCAAGCTACAGATGCCTCTTTTGTGGAGAGACATGCACAGTGGGAGACCAATGAACTAGAATGAAATGAACTACGTGAACTCTGGAGCTGAATGGAAATCCCACTGTTTCAGACTAATCACACACACACACACACACACACTCACATGCACATGAGGTTAGGACTAAAGTCCCCCTACCACAAAGTACATCAAAGAGCAGATTATACAGCAGGAAGGTAAGTCTGACTGACGTATCATATTACCTCAGCTTATAAAGAGCTTATAGCCTATACATTCAGAGATGTGCTATTGTATTACACTCATTTTATTAGTCCCTACTCCTGAGCTTTTTTATTTGGAACTTTAAGCCTGTTGTTTTGAAGGCCAACAAGCCATCTGATTTACAATAATTTCTCCCTACCAAGAACCTTTCACCTGTAAACCATTCAAGGATTTTCAGTCCTTTCAACACGCCATGACTCTAGAACCTTTTCTGACAGTTTGATTTATAAAGGTGTAGGCAAAAAGCAATGGTGGTGTAACAGCATGAAAATACTTTTATAACCTCTGCACACATAAAAAGTACACACACTTCTCTAAACCAGTGACAGTGACATTTCCCAGTCCATAAAGTCTACAAATGTCAAACTGTCTAATGCATACATACTGTATATTTTTAAAATGTTCAGTTATTGCCTTAAAAACTTCTGTGACTTTTATTTTTACTATACACTTTCCATAATAGTTTCCTTTCATATTGTAAAGTTGTCTGTCTGTCTGTATGTTATGTTATGTTATGTTATGTTATGTTATGTTATGTTTTTTGGTCCTTGGCTTCTCACTCCTCTACATATCCCATAAAGATGAAGAGCATACTGGCTAGAAGTTTTTAACTGTATTAAATAACTCTGACGAAGACTCTTTTGGAGATGGATTTACCAGCATATTTTTAGTGTAATATATTCTGAGTAAAAATAACCTTATCATTAAACTTTAATATAAAACTTTAATCACCTGAAATGGAACCTATAATAATCATTCATAATAACTGACTGCGTGCACTTTTGTGCCTGTTGATTTGTTATGCTCATTAAGTCACCGACCTTCAGTTCCTCCAGCCCGTCTGTTTCTCTTGAGGATGGACAGACGCACCGCGGGGACGTGCAGCACGGACACGGGGGCGCGCACTCCACCATGCACACCTGTTCACCGAGAGCCGCGCCGGTCCGCACCGGCTTCACGCGCTTGGCAAAGTTATTGAACGAACCAAACTTATTCATGTTGACGTTTTTCTCTGTCTCTCTCTGTCTCTTTCTCTCTCTTACACCACCGACACTCCCGGGTTCACTGACTCCCACCACACCGTGAACCTGTGCGCACGGCGCTGACGGTGGATCCGCGGGCAGCGCATTTAAACTGCGCAGGAGGGGTTTTTTTTTTCTTTTTTTGCACTCAGCGTTGGTGTGACGTCAAGCCACTTTCACCTGAGCGTGTGCTACATTCACGTGTTGTAGGAGGTAGATAGATAGAAAGGCCCTCCCGATGCCCTTCCAAGTAAGGGAGGGGCATTCAGATGGTTGAATCCTGCATAGTGGACCTTTAAATAAATATATGTCGTTGGGGGAGGGGGGGGTCTTTTTTTTACTGTAATAAGTGATCAACGCTCATCTTAGCTTCCTAACAAGGTTGTACTTGCAAGCTTGTATGATAAGGAAACACTGTATCGTATGGTTCTACAGGGAACCTTTAATATTCTTCCCAGGGGACAGCTAGATCTTTGAGACTTGTCCAAGAATCTACTGTTTTAGCGCCTGTGGTTTTTATTTATTTATTTATTTATTTATTTATTTCATTGTTAATCCTTTAATACAGCCCCCACTATAGTTTGTGAATGCAGATACTCCACTTTTTAATGCCCCCACCCACTCGTTTGCACACCGTTTAGCAGCAGCTCTTGAACGCGGCATTGGAACGCTGCTCGTCTTTGCGCACGGCACAGCCTGTCGCTGCAGCGCCCCACTTACTGTAGATGATTTACCTGAACCACTGTTACCGAGTGCACCACGTTAGAAATGTAATCACGTGACGTCAGTCACACTGTGAATATTATAGCCTGCATTGTGTTCAGTTACTTTCGGCCCCTCATAGCCCGTGGTGAAAATTAAACTTGGCAAATAATGGGCTATTTAATTGTTTCTATTCACAGAGCAACAAATTCAGTGAATTATTGCTTTTGAGGTCTTACATTGCTGCAATAACTCTTAGCATGCTTATTTGCCTCCTGTTGGTCTCAGCAGTGATTGCACTTTCCTCTGAACCGTCCATCTAAAAGAGTACAGGCCTAAATCTGATTTGAAGTGCAGAGGAAGAGGGCAATAACAGAAAAAAAAAAACCATTAGAGTGCAATATAGAAATAGAGGCATTAAATAATTCACCTCTGTTTGTAAATGTCTTTAGTTAGGTAATTAAATTAAATTAAATATTTATAATGTAATGGTTTACTTTAGAATTTTTATTTCTCTGTCTTTCTTAATCATTACTGTCAAATTACTGATTAATTCATTAAGGGTTAAATACTTAGTCTGACCCAGAGAGCCCCAATCAGTCAATGAGCAACCTTCCATGTATATTATTTAATATTTTTTATATAATAATAAAAATCAACAGGTTCATATTAAGCAAATTAGGATTAGCAGATTAAGGTTGATCACTCAACTGCCTGTCAGGTCAGAAAAGGAGGCGTTGCAGTACCTGTCAGTCCCACTGAAGTGGGCGTGGCCTCTCGGCTTGTTAGGTCAGTAAAAGAGGGGTGGCATCAGTACCTGTCAGTCCCAGTGGAGGGGTGTGGCCTCTTTGCCTGTTAGTCCCAACAGAGGGGGCATGACCTTCATGCTTGTCAGTCCCAATGGAGGGGGCACGGCTTCCCATTTCTGAAACGTCATCCTTTTTGTCAATTAAATTTGCTCTATAGTGAATCACATTGTTTCTCAGAATACAGAATCACAAACAGAATACACGCTCTACAAAGAGAAACTACTGTAAAAAAGTTTTACAGCAATTACACTTATTTTATTTCACTGCTCTACCCAGTGAAAATAAACAAACAATCCAGTCTCCTTCATCATGATCTATCATGATGATCTATTTAGTGGTTCTTTAAAAATTGGCTCTTGCAGTCTATTACTGTAATGTGCATGGAGCCTGTAAGACTAATGGACTGCATTAGCATGTTTTAATAGAGGAAAAAATGTTGAAAGAAAAACTGGCATTGCATATGTGCTTTATTCTGAAAAGAACCTTTTTTCATTAATGAATTTTGCTGCAACAATGCCAGAAAAATTGGGAAAGTGTAGCCATTAAAAACAGAGATTCAAAGCCTGAATTAATTAGAATGACTAACCACAGTTATTTAAGCTGTACATTACAACTCTCTCCTGTTGCGACGAGCTACGCAGAAAGTAAAGCAATGATTAATCAACTCTGAATAGGTCTATCATTTATCTGAGCACCGAATGTGATTTTGCTAACCAAGTATTCATTTAACACATTGTTTTTGGTTTTGTTTTTGGTTATTTTTTTGCTGTATAATGTTTAAAATTATGCAGTAAGGCTTAGAAATATTTTAGTGCAGACAAGCTCCTCCTTTCAGTCAAAAGTCGTCCTAGGATCACAATAATCAATGCAACACAGCAAAAAATCAATCTACTGTTCTGTACAAATGTACTAAATATTACAACTTCACTAAATACTACTATGTTTTATTAAAAAACAGATTTAGTAATAGTTTTAAAGGCAAAGCATTTAGCTTAAAATAATGACTCAAAGATTTAATTGCCATGATTAATATTGTATATGGAACCTGATGTGGTCTTCTGCTGTTTTTCTGCTCTGCATGGTTGTAAAGAGTGGTTATTTGAGTAACATAGCACTCGCTCTCAGGCTGAACCAGCCTGACCATTCTCCTCTGACGTCTCTCATCAACAAGGTGTTTCCACCTACAAAACTGATGCTCACTGGATGGTTTTTGTTTGTCTATCACACCATTCTGTGTAAACTCTAGAGATTGTTGTGTTCTAAAAATTCCAGAAGATTGTCTGATATACTCAAACCAGCCATTCTGGTACCAACAACCATGCCAAGGTCAAAGTCGCTGAGATTACATTTTCCCCCATTCTGATATTTGATGTAAACACAAACTGAAGCTCTTGACCTATATGACTGGTTGACTGGTTAGTTTCATGAATTAACTAGAAGGAGAGTTCAGACCTCCGCCAAAAACAATAGTCAACTTTTCCATGATATGCAAATCTGCAGCTACAACAATTTTATATGTCTGGATATATTTCCAATGGAGTTGTTCTATTTCTACATTGACTATGTTTTATCACTATTGAACTTTACTGCCATCTACCGGATTTTACTGGAAATGCCATATCTTGGAACATTAATGAATATCATATGAAATTAATTTCATAGAGCTGTCCTGTGACTTGTATCCTCTTCAAAATGTATTGGGATCCTCCTTGGCCTATGCTACACCCTGCCACCAAGCTTAATGGAAATCAGTTTGGTAAGATTTGTGCAATCCTGCTTAGAGGCAGACAAACAAACAGACAGACAAACAAACCACACTGAAAACATAACCTCCTTGGCAGAGGTAATAAAGTGGCTTGTGAGTGTGTGTATATGAAGCAAGCACTTACCCACTGTCTGAAAAATGTTGAGCCGTACATATCTGATGGTTTAATTCTCTGTAGCAGCACAAGGTCTGATAAGGACAGACTCCTGCTGGATCTTGGATAGACTTTAACCCAATCGAATTGAGCTAGACTCCAAACAACTATAATACCCTAGCCAGAGTTTTAATAAATTCCCCTACCTTCAGTTTCTATATATGTGAACTATCAATAAGATGCTAAGCTAAGTCTATGGTGCAGCTACCACCACTTCCTGTTTTGGTACATGCAATGCATTGTTGGTTTATTGGGGCAATTCAGTCTATATTTTTTCCCATGATAGCAGAGTTGTCAGTTCAATATTTGCTCACTAATGAACTGCCAACTAGGTGTAATTTAGAGTGGGTTTCTTGAATTTGGATTCAATTTAAAACCTTTTTTGGGAACAGCCATGATTGGCTAGTGTCACTGTAATTGACAGGGCAGAGAATTTGCCCCTCCTACCCAGGAAGATTCATCATTTCTATAGTAATAACTCATAAATAAAACACTGCAGATAGCGCTGTTATTGGAACTTAATAAACTTTGTGGTATGATAGTAACTCTGCTTTTGCACACCACCCTGTCACACTGATTGTTTTTCAATAACAGAACACCTCCAAGTGGTTTATTCCTTATTATTAACTTTGCCCAGACATTATAAAGTGCTCCCATCCAGTTTATTCTTTTTATTTACCCACATACATTTCAAATTTATACACAGGTATTTATTTTGACACAGAGTTCATAATCCATTAAGTATTGTTTCCCAGGGTACCGAAAAAACAATCCATAAAATCCTTTAAATCCATCAATGTTAAATTTCCCTTTGGATTGTGAACCCATGATTGTAAAAGCACATTTAACACAAATACTGTTCTAATCAGCTTTCTGTTCACCCTGAAAAAAATTCAATATGAACCCTTGAGAAATCAGATTATGCAAAAGAGGGTCAGTTGGATGGATAACTCAGAAAGCTAGCTATCAAATTGGCAATGCACAAAAGAACAAAAGACAATTTCAGTGCACAGGTTTAAATAAATAATGAGGTGGCAAAGTCTCATATTTTCAGAATGTGTTTCCCAGCCAGACACTTTTTCATTAAAAGGCAAATCCCAAAGAATCACTGCAGTGAGCAGCCTACCCCTGGGACCATCTTTAAACAACAACAACAGCACTGTAAAATTGCATTTACTAAAAAGTGTGATATAGATGGCATATTCACTGTATTAGTCCTTGAGAATCTGTAGCACTATTTCCTGAAGCCTGGAGCCTGAGCAATCCTTACGTCCATAAAATACATGCAGCCATTTTGATTTCAGACGTGACTCACCATCTCATCTCTTCCATGCTTGTTCAGAGATTCTACCTGGCTCAAGTAGGAGGATGTCCCAAATCCGCTGTCCTCTTTCGAATGTCTTAAAGAATCATCTCCCTGAAGTGGAAGTTTGGAGGAGTGGAATGCCAAAGGAGGGATTGTGTTGACGAGGATGACCTGGAGCGGCCTGTTCGGCTCACGGTATTGGCAGCGCATGTAGCGGGCAAATGCTGCACGGTATGTCTTGTTGAAAAGTGTGTAGACGAGCGGGTTGACTGCAGAAGACAGGTATCCCACCCAAACGAATACGTTAAGCAGGCCAGTCATGAGCGCTGGGTCGCATGCTGAAGAAGCACATACCACCGCCATGACGTTTGTAATGAAGAACGGACACCACATGACGACGAACAGGAAGAACACCACACCAAGGACTTTGGAGGCTTTCTGCTCATTGCTGATGGACTGCGCAGAGCGGCGGATGAACGGCCTGGCGGAGGGGACAATAGTGTCATGGCAGAGCGAGGTCCGAGAGAATAAGCGCTCAGAGGAAAGAGAGCCTCGTGGGAGAAGATCCAACATGGACAGCCACTTGGGACGTGCTATGAGCTGGTCCAGGCACAGTGTGGCCTGGCTCTGCAGGGCACTGATTGTCAGGAAGTATGTCACCACCATGATGACAAGGGGAATGAAAAATGCCACAAAGGAGCCAATCAGGACAAAACTGTCATCTGTCAGCTGACAGCTTCCATCTTTGAAGACTTTTGAGCGGTCGTGGAGGCCAAGAACTGGGACAGGCATGGAGATTCCTGAGAAAGACAGAGATTAAGATGAATCCAAAAAGAATGGTTTCATGTTCAAGCTTTAGCTACAATATATCTGGTAACACACTGTTAAGAGGGTTCTTTAAAGGTTCTTTGGTTAGTTCCTAGGTTCCTAGATTCCTAAAGATGTTCCACTGGTAAAAAAAAAAAAAATCATCAATTCTACACACAATAGGTTTTCTTGCTTGCTGTAAAGACAAAATCATGACTATAAACATTACCAGATATTTACTGTTTGCATAAGAAATTCACCAAAGTTTGACATGCAGATCATTCATATTATTAATTTAAGATATACAAAATCATCACCCATCAACATGAGGACAAAAAAGTCCGAAGCACTTTAATTCCACAGGAAAACCACAAACCTGGCAAACTTGCTGACTCCCTAAAATATTCTCACTAAAATCTACAGTCCATTAATTAAAGATTATAAGTCTGATCTGACACTGATGCAAATGAGAGGAAAAAAAACTGTTGAAAATCAGTCTCACAATTCTTCAGGAAAATTTGATTTCCACCAATTTGCTGGAAATGACTCAAACATGCCAGAAAACATGACAGTACATTTGTATTAATTCATTTGGCTGATGCTTTTATCCAAAGAAACTCATTAAGCAGGTCAGCTGTGAGTTGCAGCAGCCCAAAGCCATTGTCATCTCATTGGTGATGGAGGCCTGGAAGATTTTGGACACAGGGCCTGGAGGTAAGCATTAGTTATTCAAAGTGAGTAGAGCTTCTTTAATAAATCTAATTAAGAGATATGTGATATATCTTGACTTCACCTTGGCAGGTCACATCTTTAAACCACCAATGGTCAGGAGTTTCATGACATCATAGGTGTGAATCAGACATAGAGGGATACAAAGATTTAAATGGCAGGGAATGTCATGGAATATTCCCATATACTCAATTGAGTAGAACACGTCCTGCAGATCAGTTGAAATTCCTGATAGAATTTTGGCAATTTTGTACAAGATCTTATCTTCTTTTTCACTGATATACTATAGGATATAAGCTCTTACCCACAGAGATGGTCCACGCAGCTGTAATCTTGACCTTGGCTCGGGCTCGGGAGTTGGTGCGGCTGTGCTGTATGGGGTTGCGGATGGCAACGTAGCGGTCCAGAGAGATGGCACACAGGTGCATGATGGAGGCTGTAGAGAACAGCACGTCCAAGTAGATCCATATAGGACACAGAGCAGACGGGAAGGGCCAGGTGTAATCTGCAAATGAGAAACACTGCAATACAACAGGCCTGGAGAGGAAAAGAAGAGGTAATACGGACAGCTCTGCTAATAGGTTTGGTGTTGTAAAGCGACTCAAAATGTTTTGTCCAGCAGAGGGTGGTGTAATTCTGAGTCAAGTCATCATAGAGATTTAGTAAGAAGTGCATTCCATTGGCTTATTGAGAACTGCCTAATATCTAAGTACACATCTGAGGGAAGATTACTATTGATGTCAAAGGTTATCCTCAAATCAGCTTGTGGAAGATGTTTCTCTTATCCTGGGAACACTGGGTGCTGGGTGGGATGTCCGTCCATCATAGACACCATGCACACACATTCACAAACTCACACACTCATTCACACCTAGCAAAGCCATTCCCAGTCATTCACAGCCTACTACTTGTTTTTTTTGGGATGTTCGAGCAATCTGGAGAACCTGGAGGATATACTTGTGGACATGGGGAGAGCATACACATTTTCACAGACAATTATCCAAGCTAGGGATTGAGCCTGGAGTTGTGAGATAGCAAAGCTCTACTTCAAATATTTTAATTAAACAAGAAATTAGGAAATTTAAGTGTTTTGACTTCCATTCAGCCATTAACCTATACTGCTTACCTGTCATGTCCGTAGGGAAGCTGGAGCCAATCCCAGCTGACTTCGGGTGAACGGCGGGGTACACCCTGGGCAGGCTGCCAATCTATCACAGGGCTAACACAGGGACGAACAACCATTCACACTTTCATTCACACCTATGGGCAATTTAGAGTAGCCAGTTGACATAATCCACATGTCTTTAGGCTGTGGAGGGAAACCCATACAGACACAGTAAGGGCATGCAAACTTCACACAGAAAGGCCTTAGTCGGCCACCAGGTTTGAACCCAGAACCTTGCATTTTGTCTTTAGAAATAAATATAGACTAGAAATTCAATGAAGCTAGGAGGACCCTAGGCATGGAGTTTGTGAAATGGAAAATATATAATGATGGGAATTCTGTCTCATTTCAGTGAGTCAGATAATTTAATTCCATAAGAGCTGTCTCCCAAAAGGCTCATTTCCATTTTTCTCCAAAGCACACAAAAGTTTGCAGTATGTTGACCAGTGGCTGTAATTGTTTCATGAAATATAACTCTACCTTCACTACATTTACATTTTATTTAAAAAGAAACTGTATGAACATTTTTAAGTCAGCAAGACACTACAAATGTCTAAGCACCCTTGCATTGTGCCTGCTGTGTCTGTGCTTCATTAGGAAGATTTATTTCTATTTATCCTGATAACTGATTGCATCTTTAACAAGTCGTCCTCATACACACAACAGAGAGGCAAACACAAGGTTCAGCATTCACGCAACCAAAAAACTCAGATTCCAAAAAGAGGTTTGCATGGAAGTATTTTGATTAAATTAATTGGCAAGAGCATCACCATAAAAAAAGAAAAAGTAAATTGTGTTCACCTAAAAGAGTCAATTGAAAGAACCAACTCATTTATGAATGACACATCACTAGGAATTCAGTGTTAGAATTAAACTAACATGTTCATCTGCTTTACATATGAATAAACAACCTTCTTATGTAATTGCCATGAGGGTTTCCAAAACACTTCAAAAACACTATTTAAAACATATCAAAACAAATCTGATTAGCAGTTTCATTTCAGACAAGCGTGAGATGTATCAGGTTATTAGCAGTTCATGTCACATAGAGAGCAAATCATGGTCTGTAAATTACCAAAACACATTCTGGAAGCTGGCGCTAATAACCTAAATGATCATCATGTGTGCTTTTCATTTTGTGACAGCACATCATATCAAAAAGATTTATGCTCTTTGGAGACAAGCGTCATCCCCTGAGCTAACTCTAGATGCGAATCCGCCTGAGACGAGGTTCATTCTGCTTACAATCGCAAAGCTTAATGACTATTAGTGCACAATTGTGCTGAACAGAAAGAAAAAGGGGAATCGTCTGGAATGGATGAAAGTGCTCTGGAGATTATGTGCTGAGGGATTTGGGGTGTGAATGCGCTGGAGCGAGGGCAAATTTAGAGCATAGCCCCGGAACTCATTACAGCTCTTCAGTCACACTCTGGAGAGATATTACATCGTGGGAGGATTCCAAAAATCATCCAACTCTCATCAAAAGAGCACAGAATTAGTCTGAGAACAACAAGGGTGCAAAAGAATGCCATTCTTACGATTAAAAAAATCTTTTCTATAAAACTACCATCTTACCCCTAACTTGAGTTAATGTTGTTGTTGATATAATTTAAGTGCCCTGGTTCAATATTGTTTTTAATATGACTTCACTGATTTTTCCCTTTAGCAGACTCCCTGACTCCATTTTATAGTCATTAGATTATTCCTTAGAGGGTCAAAGGGTCGAGTGAACATGAAGGTAAACTTCAGGAGCACAACTTAACCAGAAATTATTCTGATTTGACATACTGACGGTTGTGCTATGCATGTCTGAGTGCTCAGGGCAAGCTGACTAAGTAAACAGCATTGAAGAAGAAACAAAATATTAAAAACCTCTTGAAAAAAAGCAAAGTGAAGATAAGCAAGAAGCAGTGAAATGTTTAGTGTTACTAAAACACTCATTCATAACCTTGGGGATCATCTATAATATTAATTTGTACCACAGTGCTAATTGAAATCTGATTGGTCAGCAGGTGTTAATTAATTGTTTTTAACAGCAGCCTTGACAATGCTTCAAATCAGGTTTATATTAAAGCACTTAGAAGCTTATAAAGGGACCTGTATCTTGTAACAGGCTTAGAAATATATATTATTACTTTCAAGAAAGGATTATGAAAGAATGACTGGTTACAGCTATTATGACACACGTGATAACAGAAACTAACTTGCTTATCGGATCTTCCACAGCATTAAATGTAACTATAAATGGATAAAAAGAATGATATTGTCGCACAAATTGTAATCATTGGCCAATTGCTATGGTGCAAGAGGGACAAAACACTTAGTGAGATGGTGTTATTAGAAAATAATCAACTTCAGCGGGGTAACAGTAACTCTGCTTCATCAGAACATCTTGTTGTTGAATATTTTCCATATAACATCACAACCTTTTGTCTTTATTTATTACAATTTCAAATTAATTCAGCTGTTATATTAATAGGTTATCTAGCTAACTGGTTCATGAAAATGCACATATTCCTGAGGTAAAAGTTAAACATGCCCCTGAGGTACATATCACTTATGTTATATATATTTTCCTGAGGTAAAAAATTACATGTTCTTGAGGTAAAAGCTATATTCCTGAGGTAAAAGTGAAACATGTTAATGTGGTAAAAGTTACCTATTTTCCTGAGGTAAAAATTAAACATGTTTCTGAAATAAATGTTAGGACTACACATGTTCCTGAGGTTAAAAAAAAATTGCATGTTCTTGAGGTAAAGGTTACATTCCTGAGGTAAAAGTTTAACATTTTTCTCTGCTAAAAATTTTCCTGAGGTAAAAATGACATGTTCTTGAGATGAAAGTTCTACATGTTCCTGAGGTAAAAATTACATTCCTGAGGTAAAAGCTGTACATGTTTTCCTGAGGAAAATGTTACAAATATTCCCGCGGTGAGAAACAAACATAGGGATTTCTTTTTTCACGGGAAGGATTTTAGAGTATTTACAGAACAATTAAATGAAACTGGGGGGGTGGGGGCTAACTGGGGGTGTTTCAAAGCTAATTAGTTTTTTTTTCTCCATGCTTTGTGAATGTATATGCTCCCTAGCATTTCCACCTGATTTTTAAAACAAGTCCAACACACGATACATTAAATCATAATCAAAAGTCTTTGGTCACAAAGCAACATCACTGCTAATCACCTGTATGACTTCTAAGAGCACCCACTAAGCTATCAAAAAGTTATTATTTATTGCTTTCCACATCAGAAGATCTTTTCATTTCTCGTAAAATGTCAGAAACAGAACCCAATTTACAAACACGTCAGCAGTGTTTGATGCTTTATTTACAACAGGATGTCCCCCCCATCTGCCATCTTCTCAAATCTGATTTACAGCTTATATCTGTGCCACTGGAACTGCTGGTGTGAATGGTATACATGTCAGATTGGTTCTTTTCTCTTTTATTTGATGGACACTGTGTTTTTAGACTTGCTAACCTTTTCCTGAGTACTATTTTGGCACCCACTATTTAAAGAAGAAATACATGACCTTCGACATGGTGTGTGAATTAGAGCTCAGGACAGGCATGAAATTGAAGCCCGAGCCAGGAAGTGTGATAATAAATCTGTCTCTCGCCGTCTCTGACTTGCAGCTGCTGCAAGATGGAATGGTGGCTGGAGAGAAGAAAAGCCAGGTCATAGCTATCAATGTTCAAAATAACATTACCAGCACTGATGCTGTACACTGGAGCTATTCGAATTCTCTAACAAGTGAGCCATGTGGGGAAATCATGTGGGAAATATAGGCTGAGCCACAATAAATGTACTACAGATAAGGGTTCCTGTCAGAAAAAAGACACTGTGCAGATATTCTTACTCGCACAAGTTTTATAAGTAATCCTGTGAGAAAATCATTTTTGGTCACAGTAGACCTTCCAAAGTTGGAAAAGAAAAACAACATGAAGGATGTTCAAAATGTCACTGAAAAATTAGTCTTGTCGTCTAATGAGTGAATATGTGGAAAATTTACAGGTTGAAAATATTTTGTTAGCGACATTTCAACATATAATAGAACTAAAAATAACAACTTGCTCTATCGCTTACTTTACAGCAGCTATAAACAGTTGTTCTCTCATCAGCCTCTCAAAAAACTGCTTGTTATTTTACTGAGAAGCTAAAAAGTGCAAACACCTGTGGCAGAAAACTTTCTGACTGACATTTACAAACAGCTGATACTGGAGACTCCCTCCATAAATGTTAAGAAAAAAACATAATAACAAGAAAAACATATTGTTATGAGAAAAACATCAGAAAATGACAAAGGGCACAGATGTCAGAAATTACAGTATAACCTGATATGTTTCTTGTTATAACACAATGTTTTACTTGATTAAACATTCTCGTTGTAACCTGATATTTTTCACATTATGACGAGATGCTCTCTTATTTTAAAAGATGCTCTTTTCATTGTAACGAGATGCAGAGCTTCCGTATTACGGTACAATAACTTGACATGGGTTATTGTTGCTTGGACAGCAGACTCCAGATATGAATTCAATTACTCGGACGCTGCTATCTAATAGCATTACATCATTATTATTGTGATAACTCGCTTCTGGTTTACGAACACGGTGTATGGACATCGTTGTGGAAGAGATAAGAGCATAGAGAACAGGAAGTATAACAATGATAACCATGTTGGCCTAAACAATTTTATTTTTCATTGTTGCACTTTTTGCATGTGACAGCATGCGTACATTGTGATCCAGGTGTTCGTGATTAACATATCTTGCCTTCTTATCTACAAAAGCAGGTGAGTTCCTACTAGCAATGAATTAATTATTTATCGTGGCATTAAAGCAAATCTGTCAGTGAGGCTCACAACACCAGGAACATCATTTTGAGAAATATTATATTCGTGTACACGAGCCAAATTATTTTGCTCATCAAAGCAGGAGAATCTATATGTTTTTTTGATTCTCAGAGTATCGTTGGAGCAACATCAGTGCATTTTTATTAATCTAATATCAAAGCAAAGCTAATTCCACGCACTAGCTCATCACATCATTATTCATTTTGTTAAATGTTAAATGTCATATCTGTCCGGAATGCAGAAAAGAGCTAAGAAGTTTTATGCACAGCTGGATTGTGTTTCCAATCAACCTAACGCTGCCAGTTCACACTCACACTAATACAAATACAGTCAAGTACTTGGGCAGTCTGTGGTAAAACATCTTTCTTTTTCTTCCTAAACTGTTGATTTGTCTTTGAATAAACATGTCTATTCTGCTTTCTTCTTTGCTTGCTTTCTTTTGTTATTTCTTACTTTCTCTGACCTTTTGGCAAGACAGCTGCAGACAGTCAACATATTTCAGAATTTCTTTGTGAGAAAAACAAGAAAATTAAGTAAAGAATAAAACACTTGGAGGTGTGCTATAATAGAAAAATAGTCAACATGTGGCCAACGCAGGGGGCTGGATTGTGTGCTTATGTCTGTGTGTGTGTGTGTTTGTGTGTGTGTGTGTGTGATGAAGCAATGTTCCTGTTACCACTCCAAAGTTGAGTTCTGACACCTAATACTTTTTATCCATTTATACTTGGATGTTGCAGAACATCTGCAAGAGAGGTTAGATCCTGTTCTCATTATAAATAGTAGCTATAAACATCTACTCCTTTACCAGCGTTAATAAGAAAATAAATACAGTTTGTCATGTTACTGAAACACTGGAAACTGTTTTGTGGAAAGTGGAGAGTGTTCTCCTGCTCTGACTCACAAATGTTTCTGTGATAAATGTAAATGCCTTCAACTGAATTTCCTTGACTCACTGTAAAGTATGGTCACCATGGCGACGGGCATCACCAGCAGACCCAGCAGCATGTCCGTTATGGCCAGCGACATCAGGAAGTAGTTTGTGGCATTCTGCAGCTTCCTTTCCAGACTCACGGCCATGATGACCAGGATGTTGCCCGTCACCGTGACGACAATGGCCAGGAGGATCAACAGAGCCAGCCAGTTCTTCTGAACACTCCCGAGGGCACGTGACTCCACCGGCATGATTACGTCCTCACCTACATCGCTGGAGTTTGCAGAATCATTGGGCAAGACATTACCCAGAAGCCCCGGGAGCCAGAGGTCTGCCCCTGGTCTGAACCCATTTGTGCTCCTGTTTGCCCTTTGTTCCTCGTCGGACATGGTTGTGACGTGATGAGAGCACAGTCAGTGTACAGAGCAGATCAAGCATAGATTTGTAGAGAGTGTCATTGAGGAGCTGGGAATGTCTGACTGCAGAAGCTACACCAGATGTTCTTCAAAGACACACAGAATGGATGTACAGTGAGGCAGGTTCTGACAGCAGCCAGCTGTGATGATGGCTAAATGACTAGGAAAAAAACAAATGTGATTAACGTGTGCTTGCTTTACCCCCTAAAGTCCTTGCTTATTATGTGGTTATCCATCTTAAAGTGTATTATTCAGTGAATGGATTGACACTAATAGGAAATGTATAAGGTATGAGAGTGAAGTCTAGATTTGTTGATGGCTCCTGTGGGATTAAGGGGTTAATACTGGACATTAAGCACAAATACAATACACATACATGCAGGGGTGGCTGATATTAATGTCCCAACAGTGCTAATCCCTCCAATCTTTCAAAAATATATAACTATAAAAGGTTTGATTTTTGGCAACATATTATTTGCTGTTAAAAAACGTGGATTTGACTCCCGAGTGGTGAAACACAAAGCACAAGTTCAAATCCCGACATTTTTAAAGCCATCCATGGTCGGGAGCCAAGGGATCAAAATTAGCCATGCTCACTGGATGGGTGGGTGGGTGTTACGGCATCCCCATCAATCATAGCCAATCATGGGCATCTGTGAGCTCATGCATGTGGAAGAGGGCAGCTAGCGCTTCCGTCCAAATGTCTTGCATAGCAAGAAAAGATGCTTTTTGTTGACTTGGAGAAAGCATATGCTAGCCTTCACCCTCCCTGGTTGGTAGGTGGCATATGATTGGGCTGGGGGGTGGAAATTGGCAGGTGACTAAACTGGGGAGAAAATGGTGGTAAAGTGGATTATTTTGACTAGTAAGTGGATTGTTTTGAAACAATGCTCATTAAATTGATCTAAAGAAGCAAGCCATGAGAAGCGGGGCTGGCTGATTTCCTTCCTGACCAAACTGTAGATTCACGCAGCCAATCAGTGGCAGTGGTAACAGGTGATTACACCCCCCCTAGATTACATCTTCATCTATGTGGACTAATATTTTCTTCACTGAACACATCTGTAATACATCATCAGCAGAAATATGTGAACATAAACATGGTTGATTTTTTTTTTTATCATCTTCTATCCTTTATTTCCAGAAGATGTGTTTGTAGAAGAAACTAAAAGTAAATAAGTGAAGCATATATTATCTAATTAAAATACAAATTACACAAAAAGACAGACAATAGAACAGTAAGTACTGTTTTTTGTCACGAAAGGGTTACAACTTTTCCATTTATTTCATATTCGGAGGAATCATGGCATGTCGCCAGAAGAACATCACAGATTTCAAACACTTTTTTTAAGAAAAATTATAAATCCCGAATGCAGCTGCATATCAGCCATGTGTGTGTGTGCATGTGTGTGATATAATTCTTATTATGCCATCACTGAGACTTCATGTATAATATAATTACTCATAACAGTTTCATTCCGAAGGTCTTGATAGATATACTTTAACCATCGATCAAATAATACAGTGTATATATATATATATATGTATATATTATATACATTACATATGTGTAATTATTACATTTTTAAGACTTCCTTGAAAGTTTATAACCTCACACATCTAATAAATATCAAACACACATTCAAGTTTACCTTATATTGACTTCAGAAGCATTTCCTGAGCCCTACAATCCGTTCTACGATTTTTCCATCCTGCAATCGCCTCAGCGTTCCAGAGCGGTCAGCATCCAAGTGAGATAAAGTCATCGCAGAATCCATTCCCCGTCTCTCTCAGACGCTCCGCACCTCGTTCTCACTGCCTCTATTCCATCTCTCTGTCCCTTTTCACCCTCCCTCTCTCACACTCGCTCACCCACTACCCCCCACCCCCCACCCCTTTCTCTTCAATCCTCTCAGGCTCTACAATCCGTAACTGACGGCAGCTCCTTTGAGCTCTTTCCAGAAAACCTCTTCTCTCTTTGCTCCTTCGAGCAAGACAAAAACATTCATACACGTGTGAACGAACACATGCACCCACATTTTTCTCCTCATCCTGTATTTATGGAATTACTGAAGCTAATTTTTCATTCCTTCAGCCTCCTCAGAGTTCTCATCCCTTTCTCTGAAGCCTTGCCATCAAATCCACATGGGTGGCTTGAGCGTTTGACGAATGCCAAATACATTTGGCTACACTTTTCATTCATTTAAACTATTTCTGTGGAAAGAACAGCCAGTTTTGGACAACCTCTTGATGTGAGGTGCAATAACAGAGGAACAATATGAAAAGCAGCTCCATCCATATACTGCGTTTACACTTTATAAAATATCCTACCTGACCATTTATAGACAGATTTACAGTAGAAGCAGCAGAAATGGATTAAGTGCATTGGATATGAAGAAGTCTACACACCCCTGTTAGAATTGCAGGTTTTTGTTATGGATTCAAGTGAAAAACAAATAGAAAAATTTTGGAGCGAGAAAGAAAAAGAAAAACTTCGAATAAACTGGTTGCGTAAGTGGGCATAATCATTTGCAAAATGGGAATGTGACTGTACTGTATTCAAATACATGTTCAAAAGTAATTATCATATGCCTGTGATAATAAATAATTTGATTAACCCCTTAAATAAAGTTTGGCTTTTCCTGTAGGATTTTCTTAACATCTTCTTGGTTCTATCCCGCTGCTAAAGCAACGGCCTTTGAATGATATCAATCAGGAAAGGGGTACAAAAGAGTTTCCAAAACATTACATGTACTATGGAACACTATGAAGGCCATCAGCAACAAGTGGAAAAAATTGGGCATCAACAGTGATATTACCAAAAACAAAAAGCACGTCCCTCCAAAATAGCCAAAAGGTGAAAAGATGAAAACTTATCAGCAAGACTGCCAAGAGACCTACAGCTGTGTTAAAGGAGCTACAGGAACATCTGGCAAGTATTGGTCACTGCCTGCATGTGACAACAATCTCTCGTATTCTTCAAATGTCTGGGCTAGTAAAAATTTTTGGGTATCATGATAAAATATGTGTTTGGGTTAAAAACAGCGCAGCATATCACCCAAAGAGTTCTATACCCACAGTGAAGCATGGTGGTGGCAGCATCATGCCGTGGGACTGCATGATAGGGTTCTAGTCAAGATAGCTGGAATTATGGATAGCTCCAAATACCAATCTATTGATACAAAAACCTTACAGGGCCAATTCAACAAAGGAATGTCTTCATAAGAAGAAGATCAAAGTTTTTGATTGGTCCAATCAAATCCCAAATATAAGTCCTAGTGAAAATCTGTGGAATGACGGAATGAACAAACTGTGCACAGGAGATTCCCCCCAGTTTATAAACCTGGAGCACTTTTGCAAGGAAGAGTGAAATAAAATGACCAAATCAATCTGTGCTAAGTTGGTCAACTCTTGACCGAGTGCTGTATTACAAGCAAAAAAGGAGCTTTATCAAAATAGTATTTTAGGAATGTGCAGACTTTGGCAGGCAGGTAATTGTAAAATGTTTCTTTTTCCTTTCTTAAATGTTTCTGTTTGTTTTTCAGGTGAATCTTGTTGGCTCCTAGACCTGATGAAAAACCTAACTGATTTGTCTTGGTTTCATATTTTACACTTTTATTATCTCACTACAGGGAAATGTGTTAATTTCCACCCCCCCTCCCCCAGCGATAATGAAACACACGCTACAGATATGGTAGATAGAGCTTGGGTTGAAAACTGTTGGCATATTCCTTTAAAATAATCCAGCTTAGATAGATATTACAAATGTATTATTAATCCTTATTATCAATCAATATTTAATATTGCCCAAAAATACACATCTACTTTCTACCATTATTAAAATGGGAAAGATTACTGATGGCACCTGTCCTAGGGGAGAAAGGCAACATAAAAAAAAGGTGGGAAGAAAAGAGAGAGTGAGAAATATCAGAGCAGTCCCAGACGGGTTCATATTATCTCTTTCGCTGTGACCACATGAGCAGTGGAACAGAAGCAGGATCATTGGAAACAGAAAACAACAAACAAACCTTCTTTCACATTAGCTGACCTTTTGGGCCTCAAGAGGGATTGAGGACTGAGCCCAGAGTGAGTGGGAGGGTGAGAAAGAAGGCCATGGGGCGGAAGAACAGCAGCGGGAGACTGACAGGTTGCGGGGAATAGCAAAAATAAACCCTCTGTCACTTCCCCTCCGCCTCTGCAGCTCAACTCTGACAGATGAGTCCAGAACCTGCAGAGGTCCCTTGTCCTGATACAGTCTGGGGGTGGCAGTGTTGTGTGTGTGTGCGTGTGTATAGCATGGCCGCTGGCTGTGCTGTAATTGCTCACCTGGGAACAGGCTGCTGCTTCAGTGTCTATCACTCGGACTCCTCACACACAGCTCTACGCACAGCTCTGTTTGATGTCCCCTGGTGGTCTCAGGGTGCATCCGCTTATTAAACCCAACTCTGATGCTGCCTTCACATCTACTTATCAACATCTGCGGATTGCTGCACTTCAACATAAAACCGCATAATGAACATGACAAGGGTTCTCCAGCGGGTTACTTTTTGCAGCCAGGGGGCCCATTAGGAGTGCAACACAGATTCGTTTTATAAACAAATTCAAAAAATAAGCACATTAGGAGTGTAGCCTTAAATATATTAAAAGTGTAGCATCACTTTTATGTATTTACTAATTTGTTGGTTGGTTGGTTTGGTAGCACAAAAGAGATGAAACAAAGTGTATCAAGTTTGGTATTTATCCATCCATCCGTCCATTATCTATAACGCTTTTCCGGTAAGGGTCACGGGGAAGCTGGATCCGATCCCAGCTGACTTCAGTGAGAAGTGGGGTACCAATCCTTCGCAGGGCTAACACAGAGACAAACAACCATTCGCACTCATGGGCAATTTAGAGTAGCCAATTAATGTAATCTGCATGTCTTTGAGCTTTGAGAGAAAACTGGAGCACCCGAAGGAAACCCGCTCGACAGAACATGGAGAGAACATGCAAACTCCACGCAGAAAGGCTCCAGTCATCTGGCAGGTTCGAACCCAGACCTTCTTACTGTGAAGCGACAGAGCTAAGCACTGCAACATCATTCTAAATTGCCTGTAGGTGTGAATATGAATGTGCATGGTTGTTCATCTCTGTGTTAGCCCTGCAAAAGATTGGTGACCTGCCCAGGGTGTACCCCGCCTCTCACCCGAAGTCACTTGGGAGCGGCTCCAGCTTCCTCGTGACCGGTAACGGATAAGTGCAATAGATAATGAATAGATTTCTGCTTGTTTGTAATTAAATGAGGTTTAGATTAAAACTCGTTCAGTTTAAGTGATCAATCACTTCTCTGGTTGGGTTTAATGATGCTACAGTGCATATCTCTTGAGCAGTTCCCAGACCCCACTGTGAGAACCAAAGCCTAAGAAAACTTCATTAAAATCTCTACATGCCCACTGGAAAGTAAACAGACGTAATTCATCAGGAAGACTGAATTCAGGTCTGAGTACTGAAATAGTTTTCCTCCAGGAGACTCAACTCACAGGTGTACATCATTTATAGGATGCAGATTTAACTCTCATCCTATTAGGAGAAGTGCCCTATATAATCCTGTCATTTTTATTATGTGCCAATCAAATTGCACGCTGAGATTCTGAAGGTTATGGACAGAAAAGTGTACAAAAATAATGAATGATGGGACAGAGCCTAAGTGGATCTCTACTAACAGGGTCATAAACATGCAAGAAATTACAGCAATGAAGAAGAAAATGGTTTAAAAAGATTAACATGATTGTAAAAGTAACGCAAATAATAAAGGCTAATTAAATGCCAACATGAAAAATATGTCTTTTTGTTTTTAACCAGTCATAAATGGAGCCTGACGAATGTTTAATGATAATGCGCTCCTGATCTCTGCTGCTTCACCACTCTTTTTACTGACTTGTCTTATTTTATCAGTGTGATACTTACAATCAATAATGTTAAATAAAGCATGCAAATGTGAGGCGAAAGCAGAAAATATGAGAAACTCTGAAAACTCGAACATTAGTGGTATTAAGGCATGATCATTCTTTTTAACTTTAGAAACAATCAATTTAAATATATAAATATCACATAAAAGGTGTTATGATACACACAATACACACAGGCATGTACTGTATATACAGTGAATGCACACACCATACGCTGGTGTTAAATGTTTAAAATCCCCTGTGCATTCAGTGGAGTCACATGCCTACACACACACACACACACACACACACACACACACACACCGTATTTATTTTGTTATTGGCCCAAAGCCACACGCAAATGCACCATGTTCTGAAGGTGCTGGAACAAAAGATAATTGAAGTTAATACCAAGCTAATCTAGTAAAGTTTCCCAGACCTGTGTTTGAGAGCTCTTCCTGATGCAAACACACACACACGCACGCACACACACACACTCACACACACACAAGCTGAAGCTCTGTACATCCTGCACCTGGTACGACCAACACTGCATATTATCTCATAAATGCAGCATGGCGACACAATTAACCATGTCCTCTATGGACGAGCAGACAAGCCCTCAATCCCATTAGGACGCAGTGTGATTGAATTAGAGCAGTGCGCAGCTTTGAAGAGGAGTAAGCCTTCTCCACACACACGCCACACATGGCGACAGAGAGCCGCCTGCCATATCTGGGGGTGGAAGAAAAAGAGAGAGAGAGAGAGACAGAAAGCGAGAGAGAGAAACCATCCACTCAGTGATACACTGATAAGAAATTAATGACATGAAGATAAAAGTGACCCTTGAAGGTTTATACAAAAAATAATAACATGCACTTGTATTTCAAAAGCTGGATGCATTATTGTCCCAAAAGAGCTCTTTCTGCGAGATCAATTTTAGCTACTTATATAATAAATGGTGATTAATTCAAAATGCAAACTACGAGAGGCGGCCGCAGGGGAACCGGGCCGAGCCGTGCCTCCTCACCTTTGTTCGAGCTCCAGTACTATAATTATAATGGAAATATAAATCATAGCATGGCATAATGGTATTAATACAGATGATGTAATGCACTTTCACACTGTTTTATAGAGAAATGTCGAGAATATATCGCCCTTCAGAGGTGTAACGTATTAACAATATCTGTATTTATTTAGTGCTCTGAATATTCAGATCTATATTCAGATGTAAAACCTGAAGTGGGTGTGGCCTAAACCACAAGAGGGAAAAAATCCCAGTGGTGTAAGTATGGTGTGTGAATTCTGGCTCTGAAAGTTCCTCAACCTCAACTACATCACTCCAACTCCTAACTGATCTCAACTGTCCAAAAAGTCAGGAACTAATAAGAGTAAAACTACATATATTCAATTTTGTATTTATTATTTACACCATGTGCGCTTTGTGTTTTTGAGGATCTTGCTCAGCATAATGGCATTGGATCTTGACTGTTCGGACACCCTGTACAGGTGGCTGTTTTTTTTTTTTATTTTGTTTCTTTTTGTTTGTGCATGTTTGTGATATTTTCTAACAAATTTAGTAGACTCACAAAATTTAAACAAGCTAGTAGCCAAATTGAATCCACCCAAACTGAATCCACCCACAAGCTTCATATCTGACTGCACACTCACAAGCATTAAGTTGATCAGCCTTGGCAAACCATGTCTCCATGGAGCTGGCTTTGTGCGCAGGTGCATTGTCATGCTGGAACAGGACTGGGCCTTTTAGGTCCAGTGAAAAGAAATTGTAATCCTACATCATACAAAGACATCCTATTCAATTGTGTGCTTCAAAATGTGAAGAATCACATCCGTGTGATGGTCATATAATGTATTTTTATTGTTACACAAAGAATAGCAAAAAAGGAGACATTTGCACATAAGTATTCACCTCTCAATTTTTTTGAGACTTCTGGGATGTGTCTCTATCAGCTTTGCACATCTGGGTCTGGATATTTTTGCCTGTTCCTCTTCACAAAATCTCTCAGCCTGTGTCAGATTGGACGGTGCAATTTTCTGTCTTGCCACATATTCTTAATCAAATCTAGGTCTGACCACAGACTGGACCACTCTAACACATCTGTTCTCTCTGGAGCTTCTCAGTAACAGGTGTATATGTATAGAGGCACTTTAATTATACACATGTGGACTCCGTTCAACTAATTATGGGTATCAGTTTACACGTTGCACAGTAACAGGGCACAGTAGCAGTTATCACAACTTTTTACGCTTTTTATTCGTAAATATTTTTGCAGATTTTTTCCTCCCACTAAAATATTATCAGCTATCCTTGTGTAGATTCATTTCATGTAATCCCAATTATGTCTATTTCAGTTCCAGGTTGTTATATTACAAAATATGGAAAAGTTCAAAGGGGGTGAATACTTATGCATGGTGTTGTATGAACTGAATACTGTTCCTACAAGATTATACGGTGTGTCACATCACCACTTTGTACGTTTTAACTATAAGTATGCCTTTTTTGTTACTTGAATAAAGACGCAGTGTGATTAAATATGCTAATGGGAATGCAGCAGCCACTAAAACTGCTTGAAGCTAATATGTCACTTCATGCAAATTCTCAAAAGAAATATAATTCATTTTTTAAAGTAATACTGATAACAGTTCTCAATATTGCGCATTCTTAATTGGACTTTATTATCATCTCCATTTTATAATTTACCTACTGGATTTGACTGCACAATCATTCTCAATTTATTACACATTATTAAAAGTTAAATTTGTTTTCATTCTGTGTGCTTATTCAGCTACGGGAAATGAGTGCCATTAAGTCAAGACACACACTCACACGCACACGCGCACATGCACAGATTACTGCTCTGTGTCTGCCTTTATGTGTTTTAAGCCAAAAAATTCAGTGTTTATGATTTTCACCAAATTCAGGGTGTGCATTAGGAAGGTCAAGACTAGCACAGGAGTGCACTTAGTTTCATCCTGTCACTCTCCAGAGATGAGATCTGAGCCTCTCATTTCCAATATATTACACCCTATAAAATATACAGGTTTGGAGTGCACAAATGTACACATTTTAATGGTTAATATCAGTTAAAGGACTTGCATTGCAGGAGCTTGAATATAAATCTACCTATTTTGTCACTTTACTATACCGTAATATACTAAAACAATTCCTTCTACAATACTATACTATAACATTTTTATGTACTATAGCATGCCTATTTTAACTACTATACCTTGCTATACTGTGCTATACCTTGCTGTACAATATTTTGCTATGCTGAATTATACAAGTTTTATAGACTATACCTATTTAAAGGTATAGGAATCCAGGTTGAATCCACTATGTAGGATTCAACCACCTGAATGCCCCTCTCTTACCCCTCACGTTCCAAGCGTGTATTAGAAGACATGGTGACCCTCAGGGGCCCATAACGTACTTACAAGTACTTACATTCACACTCCCTTGCTTTATTCCTTGCTAAATAATAAGTATGATCCTCCATTTTTCAAAATTCAGATTCTCAAACTTGTTATCCAGCCCAAGCAAACACTGATTCCTGTTCTTTCTTCTTCCTTGCCTTCCTTTCTTTTCTTTGTCTTCCTTCTGGTGCTTCCTTCCGGATTCACAAGGCTACTTGTAAAAACACGTAACATGGAAGGTGCTCTCTAGAGGCTTGGCCGTTCTGGGCTACTGTAGCGGCACAACATGGCGGCTCCGTAGAGGTGGACCCGCTCCCTATGTAGATATAAAGGGCTTATTCTAAGCTTATGAAAACACAATGATTCGCAGTTATAGGTAATTATACACTAACGTGTTTAATTATAAATGTGTACATTTATAAATGTGTATAATTATGAATTTCATAAGTACATTATGGAATATATACTCCAATTCTGCTAATATATACCCACAAAATCCTGCATAGTGGACCTTTAATCTACTAAAGCCACTATTGTACATTATATGACTATTTCATACACTACATTGAATTGAACTGTACCATGTTACACTGTGCTATGCAATATATACTATACTATACTGTGCTGTACTGTATTATACTGTACTATACTATACTGTGCTATATTATACTGTATTATACTGTACTACACTGTGCTGTACTATACTGTACTGTACTATTCTATACTGTGCTGTACTATTCTATACTGTACTGTACTATACTGTATTATACTATAGTCTACTATACTGTGCTATACTATACTATATTATACTATACTATACTGTGCTGTACTATACTGTACTGTGCTGTACTATTCTATACTGTACTGTACTATACTGCATTATACTATACTATACTGTGCTATACTATACTATGTTATGCTATACTATACTGTACTATGCTATGCTATACTGTATTATACTATACTCTCCTATACTGTGCTGTACTATACTATATTATGCTATACTATACTGTGCTGTATTATACTGTACTATACTGTACTGTGCTGTGCTGTAGTATACTATAATGCACTCCTGTGAAAACCTCCCAAAGAAATGGTGTGAATTTGGTATATATATGAAAATGTCAAAATTCTGGCCCAAACAAATCAGCCTTTGTGTGGGGTTTCGGTGAAAATTTCAATGTTCTCGGATTTTTGTTAAATTCCTACAGTGATTTAGGGAGGTCGAGGCTAGCTTGCATCTTTTTACACTCCAGAGCTGAAATCTGAGGCTCTCATTTTCGATATACTACTACTCAATTAAATATACAGGTTTGGGACACACAAATATATATATATACTTCCTCCAGCCCTGACAAGACACCAGAAGTAAACTGAGCTAAAACGTTATCTGTTATAAGAGTCTAATGTAATTCAGGCCAATGTGTCCTAACACATTTTTATTGTAGAAGAAGACTCAGGTGTTTTGTCAGTTTGACATCAAAACTGATGAATTCAGTCTTTATAATAGCTGATGCTAATTGAAACTAGCCTTTATAAGTGTTTATGCCACTTGTAATGAATGTTCATGCAGTTATTAATTATCCCTATAAACACTGCACTTAATTAGTGTTATTAAGCCTTTTTTTTTTTGGATCGCTCAGCTCTGATGTGTATATTGAATGCCGTCGCTTTTCTGATGCAGCTGGCAAAAATCTGATCTCTATCTCAAACATTCCTGCAAATCAAAACCTCCGAATCCTCCACGGACTGCAAGTGCTAATGGATAAACAGAGCCTGGTTATTAATCTGATATTCATGAACTGAACGCAGAGACAGCAGATGCCCCCGGCCTCAGAGTCACACGGAGAAACTAGGCTACATTACATTTGCATCTCATTCTCATAGACTCACTCTTTCCACTCTTCCTGAGGGGAAGTCGTTACTTGAGTCCTCAGAGGAGAGATATCAGTGATGCGCATAAACCACACTGACAGTGAAATGAAGTGAAAGCTTGGACTTTGAAATGTGAAACTTCTCTCAACCTGAAATGTCTCACACAGCGTTTCAAGAGCAATGACACTCTTTAAAAAGCCCTGCGTCATGCCGAATCTCACAACATTGCTCTCTAATATTGAGGCTGTAACATTTGAAATATGATTTTCAAACATTTTCATCACTTTCTCCAGAGACTCTCGAGTCCTGGGGCAACACTTTCCCGCAGAGTTTTAAAGTCTCTATGTTCTCCATAAACCTAATATGGCTAATCATAGGCTTTATGAGAATGATACAGCTGATTAAGTGTGCTGGGAGCGGAAAAAAACCCTGCAGTTCCAGAGTGATTAATGCACCAAGTGGTCAAACATGGGAATTGCAACAAGCACTACCTGAGGCATCGGGGCAGGAATCATGCTGCCCCTTGCTCGCTCTATGAGCATTTTCATTTCTAATTAACAATTACTCTGTGGTCAATAAGATCTTGTTTTAAAGCAAAACACTGGAAATCTAACAGATTTCTGTGAACAAAGTCTAAGTGTAGACACAATTGTAGTCTGTGTATGATGTACAGAATCATTGCTATTGTATGGTATATAGTCAAGTCCACAGCTGCTTCCCAGTTTACAACAGAAGCTTGACGTTACCAAATTTAAGTCTTCAAAATGCAAATTTATTATGCATGTTTTTCCAATGCAGGGGATTGTCAAAGTTTGTCAAAGTTTGTGGCCCTCATGGTGCATGTCAATAAAGAGTCATTGCTGTGGACTGCGATTCAGGTACCATCTGCAGTTTTGCATGTTCTTCTCATGGATTTGTGTGCTCATGTGTGTACATGGTGGCCAGCAATGTACTGGCATCCTTCTGAGTGTGTATGCCTTGTGCAGACTGTTCCGCATGATAAGTGGACTACAGGACCACAATAAAAAAAACGCTTGATAAAGGTGGGTTGGACATACATTATTTGGACACCATCTTCAAAGGTCCACTATGAAGGATTCAGTTGATTGCAACCAACTGAATGCCCCTCCCTTACCCCTCCCTTTCCAAGTGTGTATTAGAACGTACGGTGGCTGTCAGGTGCCCGTAGCATACTTCCTGTACTTATATTTACACTCCCTTGATATCCCTCATGCTAAATAATAAACATGATTCTCCATTTTTTAAAAGTTGGGTTCAGTATACAATGATTCTTCTTCTTTCTTCTTTCTTGTCTTCCTTTCTTCTTCATGTTCCTTCCGAAATCACACAACGCCACTTGTAAAAACACACTACCTGGAAGTCGCTCTCTAGAGGTTTGGCTGTTCCGGGCTACTGTAAGAGGCTCCGTAGAAGTGGACCCTCTTCCTGTGTAGATATGAAGGGCTCATTCTAAGCTTACAAAAACACAACAATTCATAGTCACCTGTAATTTTACCCTTATGAAAACATACTTATGCATATTATATTGCATTTCTGCTAATAAATCCTCTTAAATCCTACATAGTGGACCTTTAAGCAGTGAATTGTGGGAATTGCGGGAAATAGCAAAACTCCCAAATAGTGCACTTTATTGTG
>JAQMYM010000036.1:27840464-27854163 GCA_030014255.1 Parauchenoglanis ngamensis | reverse complement strand
CGATCAAACAAACACACACACACACACACACACACACACACACACACACACACACACACACACACACACACACATACCCGATGGTGCCTTTCCCCTGGCCTGGAGGGCTGGGCGGTTTCTGAGTAGGGGCACCTGTGAGTGGGGTCGTACCCGCCTTCATGTTCTGGACCTGAACCTGGGAAATTCAAACATGGAGGTGTGGCTTAAACTGTCCTTATTCATAAATCTACAACACACACATATGCAAAAGAGATACTTGAACAACTCCTTACCTTGAACCTTAACAACCACTACATTGTTAAGAAGCAACAGAGAGAAAAGACACAAAGTGTTAAAGAGTGAGGAATAATTAAACACACGAGCCATGGTTAGAGAAGGTTTAAAGAAAACGTTATTGCAGTTAAGCATAGCGTTTAGCGCCGGCGTACCTTCACGCCGTGTCCTACGTCGTCCAGCAGGCTGTAGTCGATAGGCTTGCGGATGTAGCGTACGGGCCTCTCGGGATTGGCTGGAGCGATGATCTTGTGTGTGCGAGAGGTGTTCTTATTGGTAGTGAGGATGCCAATCTCACGCCGGGCCACCTTCTCCTTGTGGATGTCCACCGTCTAGAGGGCCAGAAAAACGTTGGGCCTCGTTTGTCAATCTTTTCGCAAAACAACAAATGGAAAATCGTCGCCAGGTTCACAAACACTTCGGTGACGCTGATTTTCTTCATATTTTAGTTGATTAATGACGTCACAGCTTCAGCGACGCACAACGACGAGAAAACATCGGAAAATTCACGGTGTACAGCAAATGTTCCACTGATGCAGCTCAGCCAGCGCGGCGCCTGCGTCTCACACGCGCTTCCTGCTTCCGTTCCGTTCCATTACTTTTGTCTTACCTTAACACTGCTGACTCTGTGTGTGTGTGTGTGTGTGTGTGTGTGTATGTGTACCTGCGAGATGTGGTTGATGGAGGACTCCATGCGGCGTAGCTGAGACGCCTGGATGTCGAGCATCTGCAGCACATTGTTGGCGAGTGTGTTGATCAGGTAGGCGACGCTGGCCAGGGACTGAGTTGTGTAGCTTTTAGTCTCCTCGAACGCTCTCTCCTTATCGGGAGACTGCGGAGACAACGAGGAGGAAGGAATTAACGCCTGAGCGTAATTGAGGTGAGGACAGGAAGTGATGCGTAGCTCCATCCTTAACAGGGTTTCCATCCACCTGCTTTAATAGAAACACTCCAGAGACACGGCACATAAACGATTTGAGCTTGAAGTCTTTTTCTAAGAAGCAAGTCACCATGGTATGTGTTGCATTTCTATTCCAATGCCAACCTCTCCCACACACACACACACACACACACACACACACACACACACACACACACACGTGATTGAGTGAGGTACGTAAACACTGAAACCAATCACGAACCAGAAAGCCGTCACCCGGACCCACTCTGGGGCGCCACTTTACCGGTTAAGCCGTCGATCGTTTTGCACCAGCGTAACCATGGCGACGCTGTCACTTAGCCGAAGATAAACGGGAGAGGGTGTAAATGTACGCGAGTGTGTGTGAGAAAACGTGGGCGAGTGGATGGTGAACAGCGCGATCTGTCGCTTTTTTAAAAAGACACAAATAAATCCTGATTACGTCACTGTTTCGAAGGCTGACCGTTTAATGTGCATCTCCGCATCTTTATCTGTGCCCTCTTTTGTTCTTTTCACCCTCGGACGGCAGACTTTGTAATATTAAAATCTCAGAAGCGCAGACATGTTACAGAGCTTTCTCTGCTGTATGCAGACCTGCACACAGATGGTTAAAAATAGATATAGACAGCAGGCTTTAAAAAAAAAAGGGAGCATTAAAATAAGAAACTGCATCTCTGAGAAAACATTTTTTCCTCCACCGTTTCCTCTTGCTCTTGGCTGGGCAAGCGGAGCGGGCTGGAAGTAAAATAAATGTAGTTAGCTCAATTATGCGGGTCAAACCAACAGAAATGGAAAAAGTAAACCCTTCTTTCGATATAGCTAACAGAATATTTTTACTAGGTGACAGGGCTCGGCGATATACTGATATAATGCTGATACTGCGATAATTTACAATACGCTTTTTTATTTAAGAATCTTTCTAATAAAATAAAAGTAATTTATTAAAAATTACATACTTGCCACAGCACCAATGGGATTTCAAAATAAAAGGTTTATATATATATATATATATATATATATATATATATATATATAAAAATCTCTCGCTCGCTCTCTCTATTAGCCATGTAATGATTTATCGTGCGTTGATAAATTGCGATACAAATTTATGACGATTTGAATCGATGGAAATCAAAATGAAACGTGTTTCATGTCAGTTTTTCCTAGCTGTAATCACATTATTTAGACAGCAGAGGGCGAAATAACGTACAACTGCGGGAACAAGTGACGTCACTGTAGGCGGGAGTAGCAGCTCTAAAGCCGAGAAAAGACACACGGACTAAAAAAAAAAAACAAAAAAAAAAAAACACATATCTAAAATGGGAACGAGCTTTTGTGCTCATTTACATATTCAGCAAGAAATCGGAGCGATCAAAAGCTACAGAAAAGAGAAGCAAATGGAGGCAGCGGTTTCATGTGCAAGCTTTTTACATTTTTAAGAAAAAGCTTATTAACGTTTTCATTTTTAATTAAAGAAATTTTTAGTTAATAGGCTATTATACTTTACTCCAACCTTTATAAATAATTGTAAATAATAATTTTGGGTTATTAGGAAAATGAAATAAAAGGACTTTTACAAAGGAATTAGCAAAAGGAATATTAAGTTGATAAAGATAGAAAAATAAAATGGTTTATTTTGGTAATAAAATGTTCTTTTTTCGAGTTGTAAACAGTCGAAAGTTATCTTCCGTTATTGAAACATCGGACCTTTAAGCAGAATCAGAACTGATCAAATTCAAACCCAACCCTATTCTTAAGGCATTATTTTTTTAAATAATTTAAAAAAAAATTGTTTTTAATAAAAACACTAAATGTTACAATTTTGAATATACAGTCTTTCTCTTTTACAGTAATAAATGTATATTTTTATAAATATTATTTAAACATATAGATAAATAATTCTATTAAAATTTTATTAACAATAAACATTTTTAATGCAGCTTTTGTGGCAGTCTGTTAGCAGACCTACCGCCTGTACATTGTGATAAATATCATGTACCGTACACGCATTCAGAATGGCGGTGTGATATTTCCTATCCTCCGCTCCTGCCTGGTGTAGAAAGACACGATGCTTTACGAACCGACTAATGAATTTATTATTTGTCCAGAGCCGTGAACACAGCTGACACACGGGTCACTTCCTTCACACGAACACCCACGACGGCTTCCTGAAACCCAGCACTCTAACGCTGATTACCAAGTCGTACTGTTTCAGTCTTTTCATTATGCAAAAGGCAACAACAAAAAGACAGGTTAAAGCACTCATTGAGAAGATCAATCTGAAACAAGGAAATGAAAACGAAGCTGGAACTGAACATCACACAGAGGCAGCGGAGCTAAAAAGAGGTGAGGAGAAAAACGCCTGCACTGGAGTGTAAAATAAGCAAAAGAGGATTTTTGTAATGAATATCCTACACTCCGGGTGTGTAAACGATACTGATCTGCATTTCCTGCTGCTACAGCATGAACACACACTCACTAATGGGAAAACGAGCTGTGACGCTTTCGGGAATCTGGGTCCTGGACTCTGAGGAGTGATCGCACATCACTGGATTGAGCTACTCGAATGAAAATTAGGCTACACACACACACACACACTCCTTTTCCCCTCCAAGGTAAGCTACCCAAAATTATGCTAACGGAGACAGACGAGGTGTAAAGATGCTTTGCATAACCAGTTTGTCGTGTTCAAAGTGACTGAAACATCACACAGGGTTTCCATAACATGCAATCGTGTGCAGTTTTACTTTACACACCACTGTTGATTCTGATTGGCCAGATGTCGACGACTCATTCTATAACGGCGTGTCCGAGCGTGTAATCCAAATCCCAGGTTTACGTCAACGTGCTCATTCTAATACGTCATCATTTCTACAACTACTATTAACGCCAGGATCAGATTACGCGGATTCTGACGCGATTTTTTCACAGCAGACAAATTTCCAGCGTCGGGCCAGAACATGAACTTCAGGAACGATGAACAGGTTTCATAGCCTGACAGAATGAAAGAACAGCGCGTCAGAATTTGTTATATTTTCTCGCCTAGCTTGACAACTCCTTGATTGACAGTTTGTTGACCCCCCTCCGCCACGGCGACACGCAAGGACGTGAACGGTGATCGGTTGGGGTCAAACTCGTAGTGTTGCCGGTCTCCCGTCCAAAACACGGCAAGACTTTATGACTGCCTAATCTGACATGCTGACCGTCGTGAAGGACAAAAATATCGCGTGGTCTGATCCCGGCCTAAGAAAGTTAGGCGCCGTCTGTTTAACCCGTAACGAAGGAGTCTCCAGCGTCAGTGCTTTGTTAACAAGCTGTAATTATTGTTGCACAGATTTTTTTTTCCACCAAGGGAAAGTCTTCAAAACAGACGACTTCATGCTTTCTCTATTGTCCGCTTCATATTTTAAGATATAAGAGAAGCTTCCGGTGAAGCAACAACTGCAGTAAAAAATAAATAAATAAATAAATAAACAAATAAAGGTCCCCGTGTGACGTCATCGCGGGACACGACCGCTCACTTTTCACAGGAATACAGCACCAAACAAATGAGCACCTGAATCACAAAACACAACAAATATATTTCTGTTTAAACATATTAAATACATTTCATGGTGGAATTCTAATTTAAATAAGAAAGATTTTTTCCCCTAGTATTTATGATTCTAACTAGCTACTGAGTGCCTCATGCAAATAAAGTAGAGGATAGAAATGAGAAATAGTAGTTACTGGCGAATCTATGTGTTATAACGGTTAAAAATAAGCTAATATAGAGATAACTAGCGCGAGCTAGCTTTATAACGGCACGAACGCAGCATCAGGAGCTAAATGCTACAACAAAATAGCCGCTTAATACAACGAATAAAAAGCATATACCGTCTTGTTTATACATTATAGCTTTTAATAAATAACAATAACTATAAACACGTCGTTATGTAATGCAACACAGCCATACTGGCGTCGACAACGCTACCGAGTTAGCCTAGCTAGCATCAGCGGCTGTTTGCATCATTCCACAGCAGGCAACGGCACTCAATGGCCGAATCCCAAACAGCAGCCTACAGTGTTGCACTGCGCACTCCAGGAGACGTAACAGCCATTACGTCATGCCCTAGGTAGCGCACTCCTTCAGGCAGTGAGGAAGCCGTTTGGGATTCGCCCATCATTTCGATCCTTCCGAGCAATTTACTACGCTGGAGGTTGTTTATAAATCGAGATTTGGGGATTACCTGAATGTAATTGCTCTCGCAATATTCGGCGACTCGCTCTAAATTCGCGTAGCTGTCCAGTAAAGCTCCTCTGCCCGCAGGAATCTCCTCTTCCAAAAGCATTTGTAACTCCGCCATCTTCACATCTTTTTACTAGCTGCCTGTCACACAATTCCCGATCTGCGGCCCCAGGATTTCGGGAGCGCACTGCGCATGCGCGCTGCAGAGCGCCACGCATGCGCAGTGTACTCTTTATGACATTTGTCATGTTATATTAATTTTGTTTTGGTGGTTGGGGAATTTTATACTAATTATATGAAACTGAGCACAATTTCAAGGTTCTACGCAGATTCAATGTATAAACAAATAAGAAATAATATTGTTAATGTCTACTAAGACATTAATAAGTTAGTTGTTCATTTGTAATAAACACTTGACCACAGCTAATGAATATTCTTATAATGTAGTTGCATTGTTTAGTATGTGGAGCTCGTGTAATTTCTATATGTAAAAATGTGTTGTTCCAAAAAAAAGCCTCAAGACATCTACAGCTGAATGAAAAGGTGTGCATTCCCTCTTTTTTTCTTTTTTTTAACATATATAACATCCCAAGAATTAACCATGAAAATGAATTAAGACAACTAGCCAAAATATAACACACAATTTACTGAAAAACTGTTTTAACAGATATTTAAACATTTTTAACCTATTTTTTTTTTTTTACCCACATTCAGTGAAAAACTAATAGAAGAATCCATGATTGTGTTTATACATTTAACCCTAGCTTATTTTTAAACACTAAACTAAAAACATGCATATAACATCCATCCCAAAATTATTCAATATTCAAAATTCTTTTAGTTTTAAAATTCTCTTATTCTTCTTTTCTTTCCTGGAAGCAGCTCGTAAATGACTAACAGGGTTGAGGGTAATGTGGTTGATTTAATTTGTTTCATCACAGAATTAGAAACCATGCTTGTGGCATGAGAACATCATAATGATTTCATTAAAATAATTATTTTTTTAATGAACAACTTACCTTCAGTTGATAATCTGGGGAGCATGGTCTGTCGATAGCACTGAAAAAGAAAAAGAATGATACTTTTTTCCTCCTCACAATCTTCAGGAAATGTAGATGCTGCCACATCCTGTTGAAGTTGAGATTTGTGGAGTAACTCATTGCATAGTGCTGTAGTTTTATAGATTTTTATTCATGTTTTTCAAGTTATTTTTCTGATACATGTACATAGGTAAACTGTATACATGTGTTGACACACCACACTGATTATGGAATCACTATAAGCTCAGTTTATTTCTTCCTGAAACATCTTGAAATTTTTTTGACTATCTATTAAGTGTGAAAGAAATATCAGTCTTCTTCATTTTGTTCAAAGGGCGTGCAAATTTTTGCACCAGCTAAGTACAAATACAGAACTCTTCTCACCTCGTAACAAACAAAATCCTTTTGGTTTTCTTTTTATTACTAAAATAACAGCAAAAACGATCTTTTTAATTAATGGAATGACCTGAAAAGAAACAAACAGGTTATTTATCTAAAAGGAATCAAGTACAAAATGACTCATTGAAATGACTCATTAGACCTTGATTGAACGAACACTTTTTAAGGCATTAGAAATCAATCATTCTTGTTCAGCGGTCATGCCTGATGTTCCAAGCGACAAAATCATCAAGACTCCAACAACACGGCAGAACGTTCGACTTCCTGGAAAACCGATCTCTTCAAAGTGTCCTTTATGGTTGTGTGCGACATGCAGGAATCTGCCGAATCAGTTCCTCTTGCTCACTGTGATCCAGGTGTCGTCTTTCGGCGTGGTCACGAGCTCGTACCTGGACTCCACCATCTGGCCCTCGGGACGGTGCAGCCGCAGCCTGCGCACCAGCGAGCTCAGCAGCACCGCCGCTACCGTGTACGCAAATCTGAGCAGGGAAGAAAGAAACGAATCAAGGAAGCGCGTTTTATACTTTCGTAATTGTCGGCACCTGAGAAATCATGAACTCCGAACAGTTTTCATTACTCTAATGTTCTGAACAATCTGCGTCAGGAAATCATACTGTAGTAATGATATTGTTGTGGTCATACGCCACATTTCCAGAAAATATTTCCTCATTTTACCTAAGTTCAGGGCAGGCCTGAGTTCCTGAAAAGCCCAACAGCGAGAAGCTCTTCATCACCGTCTCCTCTGTAAAGCGATCCGGATCGAACCTGCACAGGCAGGTAGGCACACGATCACGTACTCAGAGAGTGAAAAATGTTAACATCCATCGACACGGCCTCCTACGTAAAATCAAATTAAACAGATTTATTCACATTCGCGCTGATTTGTGCCATAAAGATTGTTTGGGTCAATTTGGATTTTCCTCAGTAGCCAAGCGATGCATCGTTTCTAGCATCAGTAACATCTGCTTTAATTATATAGAATTATTAGTAGAGGCTCTATGCCTTAATTATTTAGAAATGTCACCAATCATTTTTTGACCGGTACTTTTATATTTAGATCAATTCCTCCTCTCTAAACTGGCAATAAGCTTAGTCAGCTTCTTTTTATATGGGGTTTTAACATTACAACGTCATGGAGGCAAAATATTATCACCATGTGGATATAAGCATGCACTCACTCACACACATGCTTGTTTTACTGTCCTTGTGAGGACCTTCCACTGACATAATAATTAATGTGAACAGGAATGAATGACTAGGAAACTCTTTTACTATTTCTTATTTTTGTTTAAAGACAAACAAAAAAAAAAAAAGAACATTTTCCTTCTGAGGACCATCTGCATCTCCTCACAAGGTGAAAACGGTCAGATCTTACTATCCTTATGAAGACATTTGGTCCTCATAAGGGTATATAAACACACACACACACACACACACACACCTGTATGGTAATGTCCAAGTGTCTCCATCCTGAAGGACAACACCGAGAGCGTAGATAACCAATGTCTGTTTGAGAAGAAGAAAAAAAAAACAGAAATGTTTACAGCAACACACACTGACAAATGTCAAACCTAGGACAATGTGTTGTTTTTAAAAAAACAAACAAACAAACAAAAAAAAAACCCTGTCTTCTACACTTTGGTAGACTTTTTTTCCCCCCTTGCTGAATTTTCACCAGTGATTCTTCACATATTAAAAAAAAAAATGATACTTTTGTATTAACAAAAAACCTTTAAAAACTTCCTTATTCAACAAGCAGATTGACAGATAGACAGACAAACAAATAAATAAATAAATATAACTATTTATCGAGCACTTTATCAAGATCACAGATCAATGTGTCTTAATAAAAAGTAGTCAAAAGTAAATAGACAGGAAAAAAAGACACAAAAAGCAAATAGGACAATATAAAACAAAAATGGAATTACTTGAAAAAATACAATAAATAAAAAAAGTGCCATAAAATTGATGAGCCAATAAAAGTAAAGTAAATAATTATTTTATTTATTTTTAAAATTTATTTTGAGTTTATGATCAATTGTATTACTACTAAAGTAAGGAATAAAACAAATAATAATTGAATAATGAAGGACGAGGTGGTGTGATGTTGCCTGATTACTGTTACCACCCTGAAGTTGATTGCTTTCCCATCACAACACATCCCGAAGTGTTTTATTTCTTCCATAATAATAATCGTCTCAGCGTAAAGGCTACGGACCTCTTTAGGAATGACGTGTCCATCCACCTTCCCTTCCACCTCCTGCAGTCTGGCTGCGATGGGGGTGAGCTTAGCCGTGCGTACCGTCTCGTTCAGGACCTGCTGACAGTACCTGCGGAGAGACAACACCGCTACTCAGCTAATCCTACAGGCAGGCAATCACAACAGCGCTCAGGAGCTCCCCCTAGTGGAGCACCGAGACAATGCGATCACGGGCATGCGAGAGGCTCAGAGCAGACCTGAGCTGTGGAATCTTGTCCAGGGACACAGGCTCATCGCCCAGCACCTCTGCTAACTCCTGCTGCAGTTTCTCCTGCACTGCCTCCGACAGGGACAGAAAGTGGACTGCCCAGATGCACACTGGGAAGAATCAGAGAGAAAAAAAAAACAAACATCAGAAGAGAGAAGTCGAGTATTGAAACACAAATGATTTTTTTTGTGCTGAATTAATTATCTATAACGGCAGCTCTGTTTCGCAGATGCTCCATAATATTAACTGTAAATATATACAGATAAAAATGCATGACATGTCATTACGTAATTAATAAAAATTCTCTGTGTTGGAAGATTGCTGTGGATGTGCTGATAACAGAAATAACACCCTCGGTGTGGTAACAGCGACTTTGTTTCACTTTGAGCCTTGTTTTTTTTTTCCCTATAAGGATAAGGGTAAAAAAAATGATTTCAAACACAATTCCTTTCTGAATTTGCGAATTTCGGGCAGAGACTGTAACTTCCGAACGAACCACTGAGATTCCCTGCAGTAAATCAAAACGAAAGATGCCGAGAGGGAAAGAAGCGGCTTACGATTTGCCGTGATGACCGACCCGGCGAGGGTGAACACCATGCTCTCTTCCATTACCTGAGGAGGAAAAAAAACAGTTCAGTAAAACACCATTTATATGGAATACCTAGAAAAGTGCAAAGATTTTCTTTTCCGTCCTTAAACCAGGACACCGTTTTATATTTTTCCCCTGAGACTGTATTCACTTTTTTTTTAACCTAAACACATCAGAGGGATGTAAACTTTTGCACTGAACTGTACTTGTGTCTGAATACTGCGTATAGATCAGTCTCTGCCGTGTGTGCGGCGGTGACGTCACCTGTCTCTCGGACAGTTTGGCCTGTAGTAAAGAGTCCATGAACGCCGACTGGCTGGAGCCACGCCCACTTCTCTCTTTTATAACAGACTTCAGCATGGACTCCATCTCGGACAACGCTGTAAACACACACAGTCAGCCTGAAGTTACTGAAATGAACCACATGCAGGTGAACAGATAGGTAAGGAATTAAACAAAACACTTGTGTGTTTCAGGAACAGAATCAATAACGGGGTGGAATTATTATTTTTATCCAAAACTTCTTATACAACAAGTTAGGTCCTGTTATTATTTACGTTATACATCAGCTATAAACTCCCTCACCAGCCTCTTTCTCTGTGCTCTCAGATTAAACATACAACTTGTCATGTTACCAAGTAAATAGCTGCTGCTACACAAACGTATGTATAAATGTATTAGAACGAGCGCCTTTTAGACTAAACCACTGTCTGAGCTGCTGGTATAGAAAATAAATCATCTTCTGACCAATCAGATTTCAGAATTCGACGCTGTGACTCACCGCTCTCATAGTGCGCCTTCCTGCTGGAGCTCTTCTCCATAGACCCATCCAGGTAACCTTTCCCGATCTCTGACCAGATCTACACAACAAAACAACAACATCTTTCTTATTACAAGAGAATACAATCGTGGCTTAAAGCCCGAGAGCTAATATCCACTCACGGCCTCGTGGTTCTTGCGGAAGCGGATGACTTCGGCATCCTCGGCGAAGCGACCGCCCATGGCGAGCTGAGTGACGGCCTTCATGGCCAATCCTAGCAGGTGAGCGCAGATGGGCGTGTGCTGCGACTCTGGATACGACCGCCACTTTTCGACCAACTCCTCAACCAGCTGCAAACACAAGAGTGCATGGATTACGAGCGCAATAAACCAGCTGCATTTCATGAAACAGAATAAACGCCATACCTTGAGAAGAAGAGGGAAGTTTTTCTCCAGTGTTTTATTAATCGCCCCTTCATACACTTTCTTCCTGATCAGAGCCTCGGCTCCTCCCACGCCTGCTCCTGACTGGTAACCGAGCAAGGACTTGAGCATCGTCTCAAAGGAATCCGCTAAAGAAAGAAATGTTCAAATCAGATCTAATCTGTACAGTTGGGAGCAAAAGTGTGCGTACAATTTTGAATAAGACTTTAAGTGTATATAGTAATATATGTAATATGTAATTATTATATACGCCAAATTAATTTCCAAACTAATTTTCGGCTTGGAATCGTCGTCTTGTTTCGGAATACACATTTTTATTTTCTTGGCATTCGTTTTGGGAAACATCTTGAAGCAAATCCGTACTAAGACAATCTGTGGGTTTTATTTTACAGTTCAACGGGTTCTTCGGGGTATTTGAGAAATCGGTTAGCACTCATTAAAGTGTGAACTCGAAGAGGTTTCGCTACTCACTGGTCCAGTTGGGGTTGATGTGCTGTCGCAGTTCATCTACAGAGCCCAGACTCACTACCGGTGTCCGCCCGAACCAGAACGACGCCACAGGACCGAACCGTTCATGAAGCCCGACCAGGAACTCGTGCAGGCTTCCCTTGTTTACGATGTCTTGCAGGTTACCGTCCCTAAAAAGCAAAGGAAGCATGGCACAGTGTGTTTGCGTGTTATTGTTTGTGTGTGTGTGTGTGTGTGTGTGTGTGGGTGAAAGGTCAAGGAGAGGAACTGGTTTGTGTTGACGCTTACTTCTCTTCAGTAGGGTTCAAGCCAGGAACACCAGAAGCTCGTCTTGACGACTGGGGAGTGTAAATTAAGAGGTCAGTATACGTCTACTGGATGTGCAAAAGTTTACACACCCTTTCAAAGTTTCAGACAAAAATTATTCCTTCCACTGATCAAAAACATATAAGTAGGTAGATTAGTGTCCTTTAATTGCCCCGAAGGTGTGAATTTGTGTGCAATGGACCGGGGACCCATCCAGGGTGTATATCCCAGCTCTGAGCTTGACCAGGATAAAGCACGTAGATGAATGAATGACATTGCTCGTGGGGGTTTTATGCGCATCCTTAGCCTTTATAACTCCTCAAATCTCCTCCTTAAATTTTCTGGGTTGTAATATTCCCTTCCAATTGTTATAACTTAGCCAGGGTCATACACTTTTATGTTGACATGTTTACACTGAATTTTGAATAGATGTTGCATGATACTCTCACTTCATTTTGGCAACCTTTTATTTGTAGAAAATTTATTTTCTAAAATTTAACATGGGCACAAACTTTTGCACTCAACCGTATAACTGACTATCTAACAAAGGAGCATAAAGTTTGCTTTAATAACTTCTGCACTTATATCTCATAACGTCAAATACTTGAAAAACTTATTCACCTTAACAGAAAAGAGCTCAAACATTTAAAAAGCTAAGTACTTATTTGATCAAATTCTTACCGGATATAAATACAGCACAGCACCGACCAAAATAACGACAAATGTCACAGCAAATATAGCAAAGTCCAACATATTTGCAGGTTTAATTATGCAGGCTTATTGTTTTAACATGAGCTCTCTTAGCTAATGTAGCTTAAGCTACGTATTAGCCGTTAGCTAGCTAATATACACTGGCTAACTGTACCACGTCTACAAAACATTCACCGACGCTCCAGTTCGGTTATCGATTAACAGGACTAGTAAATGGCTAATCGACTGAAATGGCCAGACATAACCAACTGATTACTGAGAACATCGATGACTGGAAACCGTTTTTGCACATAATCATATTATATGTTATAGCTTAAGCTTGGTAAGATGGTATTCTGTACAGTTGTTTTATTTAACATATTTTATTAATGCTGATTTTATTTTGTCCTAGAAATTATATTTGTATCTATTGAACATTACCGTACCTTTGTCGTATATTAGCAATAAAAGAAAGAAGTAATTGTTAGTCTTTTACAAAAATGCCTGAACTGACGACAAAGCTCTTTCGCATGAAAATGAATCTTCCACAAAAACAACAAAATTGTATTTTTTTGTAAATAAAAAAAAAGAATGAAGCCTGTATCGTCGGTCACTGTTTGGCTTTTTCTAAAATGCCCATGTCGACACAAACCACCCCCCAAAAAAATTGTACATCGAACTTTTAATTAATTTTCCTTATTTAATTAATTTTTTTAAAAAGCTAACTTAATTTTTTTGTCATAGAAATTATATTTGTTCCTATTGAACATGACTGTAATTTTTTTTTTTTTTTGTTATACCACTACAACATACATTTTAAACAAGACAGATAGATCCTGAATTTTATTGTTTGTCTTTACCAAAACACAGAGACCTTTTCTCTAAAATATAAAGGCTTTTTAACCCTTAACAAGGAAACACTGAACTAGATGAGTTATGTCATATGTTTGTAGCTTGAAAGAATTTTAAATCCCTGCTCAATAGACAAATGGATTGTAGGAGAGACCACAGGCTAATAACCCAAGCAATCTTCAATGAATACCATCCATCCATCCATCCATTATCTATAGCGCTTTATCCGTCTGGGTCGCGGGGAAGCTGGAGCCAATCCCAGCA
>JAQMYM010000036.1:27827529-27838022 GCA_030014255.1 Parauchenoglanis ngamensis | reverse complement strand
AGAAAGGCACCCTGGGTGACCCGGGGATCGAACCCAGGACCTTCTTGCTGTGAGGCGGCAGTGCTAACCACCACACCTTCAATGAAAACCAATTTCATTAAAAACAAATCTGCTATTTATGTTTTATATATTGATTTACCATAATTATATTATCTAATTTTGGCAGATAAACCATGTCACCTGTTAATTCATGACACTTTCGTCATAATCGCTTACTAAACAAAAACCCATTTACATCAGTAATAGATCATATATTTGTATTTTCATTTTTAAAAAATCCAGCCTGCCTATGTGACTTGCAAAGCATTAATATCTAAGCGTTTACAAAAACATCCAACACAACGATGACCTGGCAACCCTAAAGTCCTTAAATAGTTCTCAGGTGGAGTTGGGAAGTTTATTTATTTAACTAAAGATGGTGGGTAAGATGTTGCCTGTGCTGACATTAGTTTTCCTTGTCCCATATGTCAGTTTTCGTAGTGCCCAAGTGATAAAAAGTTCTATCGTGGCAAATGCCATCTTTCCAGTCAGCTAGCGTGAGTGATCATGTGGTTCAGAGCCAGTTAACACAATCAGAAGTCACTCAGCAGGAAGGAAACCTGCATCAGGAATCTCTCCCAGAGACTAAGCAATCATGGCAGCAGATCCAAAGAGTCTCTGAAGCTTCACAGCTCTGTGACATCGGACCATCTTTGCCAGCATTCTGACCAACCTGGATTTTTCACCAGAGCTGGTGATGCAAAATAGGTTGCAGGGTAATAGCAAACTTTCATGAGCCAAACTGCCTTATAGCTGCACAATATAGCCAAGGGATATCACACTAATTTGTCTTTAGTCTCAGTTGTCTTATGTCGGAGTTTGGATTTGTTTGGAATATTCATCAACTGCTGTCTGATATCCTGGGATCCTGTGAGACCCCAAAAATGGTTTTTTATTCTAGTTCAGGTTTGAGCAGGAACCAAAAAGGACCATGCTATTAATATAGGAGCATATTGGACAAGGCAGGATGCTCATGCAGCATTACACATCATGTTTTACAGTGTTCATTCATCTTGAGTAAATGTTTGATATTGGTTGGGGTTACAGTGGTCTAAATTACTAATTTGCTTATATTTTAGGAAACGGAAGAAAATCAGTGTACACACATTTTGGCATTAGGAAATCTGTAAAACTTTGAATGCCATACAAAAATTAAAAAAAAAAGTAAATGTTGCTGTTGGGTTGAGTAAGTGAAATCACAAAACATTCTGTGACATTGGCTCAAAATTCAGCTATCTCATGAAATTAGGTTTGTATTTATAGCATGACCTAATTATATCTAGGCCTTGTGAAAATGTGAAAATGCCAAGGTTGCACTGGTTGCTCTTGTACTTTGCTGTTTCAGTCACCGTGCAATGCACCATGGAGGGACAATTTATATTGGTCATATCCAGAGACGTCACAATACCATGCATCAATCTGGACAGCATCAGTATCCTGGAGGCTACTGGTGGTCCTTGTACAACTGTTGACCGCAATGATGACTACCAGTTCCCAGTTATAGCCTGTGGTGAAAGAACGAAGCCTAACCCTAGCTGACATGTATAGCTCATACTACACGGAAGCCGACTACCCGGTGACGAAGGTACTGCAGAATCCAGTGTATGTCTAAGTACGCATACAGGAGAGGGCTGATCCAAATATTGCCCTTGTGCTGAACCACTGCTGGGCTACTAGGTCCCCAGATTCCTCAAGCAAACCTCAGTGGGACCTTCTGATTGATGGGTAAGCATTTTGCTGTGGTAATTGTCAGCAAGCCAACATACCCCTGACATGATGGCAATCTGAAAACAACTGCTTTGGTTTGTTGGATTTGTATGAAGCCTTTTATTGTTGTACCTTTACAATGTGTCCTTTTGAAGACGACCGCTACCGGACAACCTTGGTCCCCGTCAGCCTGTCTTCTGGTCTGCAGTATCCGACTCACTACAGGCGCTTTGTTGTGAAAATGTTTTCCTTTGTTTACAACTTGCTAATCCCTCTAAAGGAACAGGTATGCCTCTTAATTTTGCTTTGTTTATGGAGGTTTTTTCAGGTCAGATCTTTGGCATTATTGTTGTCGCCTTTTCTCCTGCTCTTCATCCACTGTAGTACAGCTGTGTGCCAGCTCTCAGCCAAAGAATCCTGTGAACCAAGCTGTCATAGAACAAGTACGTTGGCCTTGGACTAAGGAAATGCTCATTCTTGTACTCGTCCCATTTTGTCTTCTAACAATCAACTTCTTGATCATTGATTTAACAAGATCAGTTTCAGCTGAGCAGGAGTCTGGAAAGAAAGTCCTAGACTCTAGTGATATGGTTTTCTTTATTGCTGATTTGCCAGTTTCAGCAGAGCCAAGCAGATGGTCAGAAGGAAGGTAAGACCTTGAAGAGCATTTCAACCAATCTATGAGAACTAAGCCTTGATGTTTTCCCCACGTGTTTCGCACCTCAGCGTGTTGGCTACCGACTGTATGGTGTAGCTGCTCTCACAGCGATGAATGTCTGTGTGCTCCTGGTGGCTGTTCTGAGACGAAGGACAAAAAAAGCCTCTTTGCCTTCAGATTAAAAGGCTGTAGTCAATAAAGTGACTGACTTTAACAAACTGCCTTGGTATGATTTTAATAAAAGTAATTATTGTGCACTAGGGTGATTACAACCCATTGGTTTTTGTTGCTTAAGATGTTGTTTAGTGTCCATACCTTGGATTACTGTCCATGTCCTTGGACTTGTCCAGGTGTTTAGTTTTACGTTCTCAATTATAGTTCAAAGGCTTACTTCTTGGTTTAGACAATTATTACTAGAGCTGTGGAAACATCCTAGCTTTTTTGACTTTCAACACACAATTTAAGTCTAAATGCAGACAAATTGAGTTGTATTCTTAAAACTTTATTTACAAATGTACACTGTGCAGAATGAAGACAAACATGGAAGATTTCATCTGGAGCTGCTTCTCAGGCAGTGACGCTTCCTTTCTCCTCCACATGGGGATATTCGATCTTCATTGCCATCAAGGACTCTGCACAAATAAGCAACACAAGGCATTTTGAGGTCTAATTTACTTATACAGCTGTACTGCTTTTGATTTTGTCACACTGTGAGAGCTTGCCTTCTGTGTAATCCACATCTGGAGAGGTGGACACTAGGACCCAGGCCAAGCCCACCAGCAGAGTTACCACCAGATGCACTATGATCCAGGGATACAGCATGTTGCGCTCTGAGCCTGGCAGCCTGACGGGGAAATGTGACACAGCTTGGATAGAGAGGAGAACATGTACACATTCAAGAGCTAGACAGTGATCTTAAGCAACATGGCTGGCATTATGGTCCTCCCTCTCTGCACTATAAAATAAACCTAGACTCAATGTAAACATGCAGCTCTATAATGGTATTGTTTTCCAGTAGCAATACCGAAAGGTAATGTTAGTGGTTTTAAAACACCCGTGCAACTGTTAATCATTCCAGATCTATATGCTGATTGGCTAATGAGGGATCTCTCGTACGCTGATGTACTCCATTGTTAAAATGCGACGCTCCTATGAAAAAAATGGTTAAGGTTGACGAGACTGCCTTTAATCATTGACTCATTAACGTGTATTATGTAGGAGGCTCACCATAGTGAAGCGTTCACATTGTGGTAGAGATTGATGCGATCACTAGTCATCTGTTGGCTTAGAGACAGGACCAGAGCCGAGAAATACACTAGAGAAAGGAAAACACATACACAGAAAAATCAAAGCAGAACTGTATATCTTTTTATACACACTTCTGAATTCATTAGAAAACAAAAACTCACAGAAGGAGGCAAGTGCCACAGGATCGAGAGTGAGGAAACTCCTGATGGCGGTCGGTGCTCTGGCAAGATTCACTCTGTTTTAAACATCAAAAAAGAGGAACAGAAGTCATATTTCAATATAAAAATATTTAAGGTGTTCCAGGCTGTCCTGTAAACAGATGTAATCCTACCTGTCGAACGCTGAAACAGTGCTAAGGGCCAGGAGGAAGTAAAAGAGACACTGTGCAGGGTAGGCCAGCGTGTAATACTGCTGCAGTAAGTTCGGCAGAGTGCTCAATTGATCTCCAGCCAAAATGTAGAGCACAATAATATTCCAAACAGCATAACCGGCCAGAAAGCCATGAGAGAACAAGCCGATCACCCTGCAGGAAAGGTTCATCAAACTGTTTCAGTTACAGCTTGTAACATTATTTAACATGGAAAAGTTTAAGGGGGTGAATATTTATGCAGAGCACTGTACATCATAAACCCACCTGAAACCACGGTGCACTCTCATGGACACGTCTCTGGTGGTCCATGTGGGCTGGACTTCCATGAAGTTGTGCTCAACCTGATTGCTGGGCCTACTTCGATCTGTACGCTCAGCAGGCTGAAAACGGCCTGAAACCACACACACACACACTTCTATATTTTCCACTTAATTGAGATTGTGTTGAATCTTAACAAAATAGCCCATAATACTTAAGTGGAGGAATTGGAAACCAAATGTATTAGAATAAATCACACACACCACCACCACAACTGCTTAGAAGAGGCTGTCCACTAAAATAACTGACTGATTAGAGAAGCGACAAAGAAGCCAATGGTAACGCGCCGTGTGATGCTACCACCGCCATGCTTCACTGTGGTAATGTGGTCAATCCAGACCAGCAGAAATGGAACTACATGGTCAGTGAAAGTGTGAACGTACGTCCCCTCTCAACGAACACCTTGGCCACAGGCTGACTCTGACCCTGAGGAGCGGAGAACAGTGCATGTTGGGGGATCGAAGGCTGGGTGCCCGTGATGATGTCATCATCTTCAATGCCCAGGTCGTTATTCAGCTCCGTTTCCATCACTTTAGGCTTTGCCCTGTAAAGACAAAGACGGAAACCAAGTGAATGAAAGATTTTACTGAAAAGTACACTGTATTAGTAAATGTAACAAATAATTTGTTATCGATGACTCGCTTCTTCTTCTTCTTCGGTTTCCGCATCGTTTCCTCGTCCGAGTTCCGATCCGCCATGTCGCCGTTCAGCACCAGGTTGGCCTGATCGCAGTCCTGATCTGACCAATCACAGCATGCCAGCGTCAAGCGGATCAATCAACCGAAAACCGCATTTCGCCTAATATACAATTACATTACGCTTATTTTGTGATTTGAGTCATACCAACTGTCTCAGCTTTCTTCTTCTTTTTCTTCCTCTGTGGTGGGTTTTCAGGAGGTTCGGGGGTTAAACGCTCTCGGGTCTCCGAGTGTCTCGGACTGCCGAGGCCTCCCATCTCGATCCCGCCATCTCCTAAAGTGAAACAGTCGCTACATTACATACACGTTGTATACTCCTTCAACGGGAGATTCACATCTTATCAACTTAAAGGTACAGTCTGTACAGTAAAAGTGATCTTAGACCATTTTAAAGAAAAATGTAATTTCTATTGTAATAAAAACTGTTTAAAAATGTAATTCCTATTCACTATTGTTACACTGCCAGCATTTACATTTCTAGTTTCTTTTTATATTTTTCTGGCCCAAAAATGAGCACCACCCTGCAGAGCTGATCAGCTTTACCTCTTTTTCCTTAAAAGGACACTGACAGAGCATAATTAGCTTCAGGAGTAGGTCGGTTAGGGGAAAAACAGGAAGTTTGTCGGGGTTTTCATTGCAACAACTTTAAAAATACCAAACTGCCCCTTTAAGATATTATTTTAGATAACCTGTATTTGCGTTGCATCAATTCATCGAACACTCTGCTTTTCTATGACCATCATTTGCATACTTCACTACAAAAACTGCTTTGACTTCCTTCATACAGCTTTAATACAGAAACAATGCAAAAAAACCATCAGTATCTCTCAACACGCCTCCTCGCCTCTCCGAGCCATGACCTCGTGGTGGTTAAACACTTTCCAGTGTAAACGCTGACAGAAAATTTTGAAAGACTACAGTAACCTTTAGGTGGATGTTTGCTACAGCTATCACCATCCAATAAAAAAGGTACTGTATTTATAAGAGGCCTCCTAATTGTGCAATGCATGCTGGGTAATGTGCTGATGCAATAATAATAATAATAATGTGAATTTTGTATTAAATCCTAGTTTTTTCCCCCTTCTAAAATGACTTAAGCTGTAATTGAGGATGTGACGTCACCTTTAGGAACCTCTGTGGTCTCCTCCTGCTTGACTTTCTTCTTCTTTTTCTTCTTTGGAACTGGCATCTCATCTGGGTAGAGGAACAGCAAAGATGCATAAACATCGGGATGTTGATTATAGATTATATTTTTGAAGCTGGAAGTGAATTCCAGTGTTGATGAAACGTCTCCACGTGCTGGTAAAGGAAAATTTCAACGAACAGTAAATCCCATGAGCTCATTGTTGATTAACTTATTAAATCAGCACACCCCCAAGTGTTCTGCTCTCTACATGAATGAACCGCTTCCATTCACATTCATTAATGAAGACGTCGTACTGACCTGCTGTATCTTGGCTTGTTTTAGGGAAGGGTGATGCAAAGGGAAGAGAGAGACAAAGACATACGTTATCCAGATGACACACTGTGCACAAAAAAAGTGAAAAGTAACATCTCGCTATGCTTACCCTGGCAAAGACGGCAGTGCACGTGGTCCCCGCTTTTATTAAAAAAAAAAAAAAAGGCACAATGTCAGAATTGAACACACAATGTGCATTTAAAGATCACAACACACACTCTTTAACCATCCTAGCACTATTTTCTGCCACAGACACCAGTATGTGATGTCTTTAGAAAACTCACCAGTCGTTTCTTGGCCATTCCCACATAAGAATAACAATGAGAAAGTGACAGTATATACAAACACACACATACGCAGGTGTGTGCACGGATTAGTGCTGAGCTAAATTTGAGGCCAGGATTACACCACTACTTACTCAAGAGTTGAGATTAATGAGCTTTACGTCACCTTGGAGTGATTTTTTTTTTTGACATGCACACAAATTTTACAGACACGTTTCTAATTTGTTTACTTTGATTCCTAAGTTTGGTCCTGACCTATAGCAAGATCTTTAGGGTGTGTGAAGAAAAGGTGTTTAGGGCTGGCCAATATGATAATACGATATCACAATCATGATATAATTATGCAATATACTTTACAAGTATTGTATACTCTATATGGTCAGGTGTCAGTGCCTTTAGAAATTCTTTGTTAATTGTAAGACTTTAGGAAAACGAAAGAATCGGCTCTTTTTGGAGAGCTGAGCCGAATGCACCGGTTCACAGAAAAGAGTCGAAATCATCACTCGATTCAGACTCGACTCAGACAACTCCTGATTTGACTCCTGGTCTGACTCATGAAAAAGACTGAGTTACTCAGGTTTATGTAGGTATTTTAGAAAACCTGCTCAAACCTGCATAAATTCTGGCCGCAACGTAAATATGCTCAATCTGGCAACCGGTTTCCAGAGTTATGCATCATATGTAGTACAGAAACAGCCGTTAGCATGCAAAACTTACTTTCTGCACGTGTGAAATGGGAGGGAGGTCTCTTGTTCTTGTGCTGTAAACCTGCGTAACATACAATTTATGAAGATATAAATAAGAAAAAAAAACAATTGTGAGATTACCGTGCTTACAACAAGCTAGCTAGCAAGCTAACTCCGTTAACCGACCAACACGCAGACATCCCTATCTTGCCACTTACCATTTCATCATAGCTGTCCATTGTCACTTTTATTTAAAAAAACAAACAAACAAACACCCTTGTCAATTCATAAATCTTAGCTTTTACTCTATTGCGAAAAGTAACAGAAATGAGAGTTCCGAAAAAGGAAAACGCACAGATTTCTCAGTTTTTAGCCTTTACGAGGCTAAATCTCAAATGCATCCATATAGTACATGTCGTGCACTAGATATGATATAGACAGCAGTTACTTCATGCCCTATGTAGTGCACTTCGCATCCTGTAGGGAGTCGATCGGAATGAAGCCGCTGTGTTGTTTGTTGTCGTTGGATACGGAATGGTGACTTCCGTGTCACGTGTCTTCTATTATTAAACGCTGCACACAAGTTCATAAACTTTTTTGCAGATAAAATGTAAAAAAAAAAATTATTTATATATAAAATTTTATATAAAATATAATATAATTAAATATAAATATAAAATTATATATTATAATTTATAATATTATTATATTATATATTTTAATACTAAATTTATTCAGATTATTTATTTATTGGTCTCTCTCTCTCGCTCTCTCTCTGTCTCTCTCTCTCTCTCTCTCTCTCTATATATATATATATATATGAAATATAGATAATCATTCATATCTTAACGTGAGTAAAATAACCACACAGAATGCAATACATTTTTTAAAGTGAATTTTATGAAATAAATTATTATATTACAGTACAGTATCTATTCATACAGTGTACCAGCTCAGAAGTTCACATGTCCCAGCCCCAGGCCTCAAGGGCTTCACCACAAGAAGACACAGTGCTCTACTAACAATCTTCTGATTCTGTTTTCTCTGTTTTCTCTCTCTTTGATCTCCTAACTCTTTTGGTGTTATGAGTTAAATCAGAAGTCTTAACCACACCCAAAAACCTTAAACTGAGCCCTTAATGAACTGTTTACATTCAGATTTCCTCAGTTGGTCTGATCCAGGAGGCAGGAACCCACTGTGGCTCTTCCTGAGCTCTCCTCACGGCCGTCATCAGCCGCACACATGACGCCTGCAGGCCATCGTTCACGATCACATGATCAAAAAACTGACCGTAATGCTGCTCCATCCTGCAACCTGTCTCCTCGATCTCATAAAAGTCCTCATCCTGTGAGAGAGAAATTAGAAAGGTATAAAAGAAATGGCAAGAAGGCATTCTGTTCACTTCATGCACCTAAATACTGTTATCATTTTAGTAACATATATATAGGCAATTACACAAACCCACCTTAAACGGTCGGCTGGTGCAGTAATTAGTCACCTGGGCATTGATCCGTGATCTTTTCATTTGGGCTAAAGAAGGAGGTTTTATGTAGATGATGTACGCGTTCAGCTCATGAGTCCTTACTGACGCAATGGCCTGGGGCATAAACAACAAGCTGAAAAGATTCTAAGTAGTATTTTTTATTTAATTACATATTAAAAGAGTATCAATTGTTCTCAGAGACTCAATTTTGGACTATTTCCTGTTTCCCTGGAGTTCATATACTGTATGGTTGCACAAATCTGTTAAAAAAAATATGCCATCCATTATCCTTGAGGAAAACCCAAGATCAAGTCAGGTAATGGTAATGAGGAAAAACTAATTAGGCCCTACTATAGGAAACAAGTTTCATGCTCACATCTGGATCAATATCAATGATGCAGATCTTCCCAGCAGCCAGAACGTCCTTCACTGCATCCACGCTGGTGCCATAGAGGTGCCCCCTAAACTCCCCGTACTCCACAAACCTGAGGAAACAAACACGTCACTGCAAGAGCTGAGTATAACTTTTTACAGTATTAGTAAGTGCAGTTGCTGTAATTAGTGGTAAATATGACTAAACCCTTTCAGAGAATATGAAAGACATTGGTGGCAGTTTTGACGTCAACGTGTAGGTATACAAATGATTAGAGAATATAAAGTCATTTTCTTGATGATTATTACCTGATCACGTATTATCTGACCATTGTTCTGATAATGAAGGAGCATCTGTGAAACCTAATATAATACATATCATATTGCAATAAATTCTTTGTCTTCTTCATTCTCCATCTTCTTCATGGGGACACAAACTTTTGCACTCAGCTCCAAATACCCTTGTGTGTGAAATCACCTGTGGTTGCACACCATGTTCTCAAACTGATCCCTGCTGATGAAGTGATACTCCCGGCCAGGTTCCTCGTACATCATCCGTGGTCTCGTCGTGTCTGTAAACAGAAGAAAGCTCATGTGGCGGAGAACCCAGAGGGATTTTTCAATCAGAGGAATGAGAGCGAGTGTGTACTGACGTGGTCTGGCTCCCTGGTAGGTCCTCGGGTTGATCTCGATCAGTTTCCTGCGTAACTCATTCACACCGACTCCAGACGGACCTGAGAGAACCGTGCATTGAAGATGAACACAAAAAATCAGAAGAGTTCCAGTGTTTAGTGAGTGCAATAGTATAATACCACTATACAAATTAGTTGTTAGGCAATAAGGCAACTTTTTTTGTGTCCTGAGATGCTTTCCTGCTCACAACAGATGTAAGGAGTGGTTTAGGGGTCAAGACTCACCCAGCAGAGCGATGAGGCGGTGTGTGTCCTCTGGGTGGCGCTGGTACCGCACCACCTCCTCGTACGGGCTGGTGAGGGAGCTGTTGCAGCACGGGGAGCGGATCAGGCCCGAACCTCCACCTCGAACCCTACGCCGACGACACACACGCAGACTCCTCCGGAACCCAGCTGAAACAATCACACACACACACACACACACACACACACACACACACACACACACACACACACACGTCTTACTATCTCATGTCTTT